>UYYF01004663.1:13575-44882 GCA_900618365.1 Thelazia callipaeda
AATTTGAATGCTAAATTTACCAACCTGATATATGCCAAACCTCGAGGTTCTCGTGTATGATAGTGAACCGGGATATGAACATCATGTACTGGACCAATTCGTTCAAAGAAAAAACGCAAATCATCAGCTCTGATAATCATTACATCTTTTATCCGTAAAATTAATCCGGTTCAAGACTTTTTTCAAATAAAAGAACAAGAAGTTACGCAACTTTGTGTTACACGTTCTTTTACGATGATAAAAGCAATAATTTGCAATGTAAGTTAATTAAAGTTAAAAAATTCAATCAAACCAATTTTTTCAAATAAATATAGATCTTAAATGAAACACAATCAGAAGACAAAAGTATTTCTACAATCAAAAATCATTTTCTTTTTTTCTGCTTTTAATCTAAAAGAGAGAAGCAATTTTGAGCAAACAAAGTAAGCACAAAAAATTCATATGAAAGTTAGTAGAGATAAAAATAGCTTAATTAGTCAGAAATTTACTAGCCACTACACACCAACATCAAATGATGACTGATTGTTCTAGCAATCAAAATCATTCAGTACTTACTACTACAAATAATCTCATACCAAACTTGGATTACTCTTAATTGTTTAAAACGAATATTAAACTTGGATTACTCTTAATTATTTAAAACAAATATTATTATGATAAACTAAAATAATTTTCCACTAAAGCAAATTATGAAAGTAGAAAAATACTAAATTAATGGAGTAAATATGAGAAAAAATTCATACCGAATGGAGTAATGCAGTTGTCGGACGCATATAGTGGGCATTCCTTGGAACTTATCATAAAATAACCTACGACTTGACATCTAAAATGAGTAAAATGGCATAAAGTGGTTATCATGGATATCTTATAGTCTATACCTTACTTTTCTGCATGAATTATGCAAATCTAACCCAAATAATTGATGAATTTAAAAACAAACATTCAAGCTTTTCTTTAAATGCATTAAAGCTATTTCGCTACTAGGGGGCAAAAATGAACTTTCAACTATTTGTTTCAGTGGAAAATTATTTTACTTCAGTAAGCGTGGTAAAATATGGATTTGACGCGTTATTTTATTTTAATAATTAGTACGTGATTACTTTAGTAAATACCACTACAGCATTCTAACAGGCATGATACGGAATGAATTTGAAGCATTACTAAAATGTGTATATTTTACTTTACAAGTGTGGTGAGCTATAAACTTGAGGAGTATTTTACTTACATGAGTATATCGTAAATTAGTGGATATTACTTTAATACTTTAATGCAGTGGATATATAAAGCCAAGATTCTATTGGTTATAATATATAACATGTAGAATCTCCACATAATACAGAAAGTAAAATACTGCTTAAATAATAATGGCGAAGTATAAATCATAGTTACAGTTCGTATTTTTTACAATACAACAAGAATTTTTCTACAAATAGGCATAGGGCATAAAGTAGCACATGTCACCTAGGATTTACTGTGAAGTCTTTTGAAATATGATATAAAACAAATATGTTAAACACTGTTTAATTTTTTTTTTTAGAAAAAATTTCAGGTCACTTCAAGTTTTAAGAATTCGGTAATTGAGCAGAGGAAAATGCTATGGGTTCAAATACGACACAAGATAGCGATGTAGATGATTACATGTCTGATACGTTTACAGCTGTGGATTTACGACCAGGTTCGCTAAATTACCGAATTCTCAAATTCTTGAGCTTTAAAATGGGAAAATTTATGTGCGGATTATCTTTTAATGATTTTCTTCATAGAAGTAGCGTATATTTTAGCTTAAAAGTGTCAGGAAAATGTTTTTTCTTTCAATCACTTTTTCTGTGTGATCATGTCGTAGTACCAGTCTGAATTATAAAATAATCGTAATTCATATATGAAGTTATTATATAGTAATTACTTGGAAATATTTTATGGCTGGAGAAAGAAAAGCTTGCGGTTGAAAATATAGTTAGAATATAGGATTAATCAAAACTTTTATTGGTAGTTTTTATAGCATAGAGGAATTTTCCTTCCGTGTTTCCATTCAAACTTTCTTCCAGGAATTGCAAAAACACGTAGTCAAAAGCGCAGTTTAGAAATGGAAGCAAAGCAAGCGAAGAACATCGAGTATTTACAAAAAATACCAAAGCGTTCGGAAATAGAAAAAAAAATGAGAGATGATGCACTAGCGCAACCTGTTAGTGAAAATTCGAAAGGATTTCTTTTGCTGACCAAGATGGGTTACAAGCCTGGAATGAGTTTAGGCGTGGAAAAAGATAGTAATGAATTCATTTTTCAACATTTGTGGCATGAGAAGTGTGTTGAAAATTTGTCGAGCTGAGTTCTCAATTCGAACTGAGTTTTAATTTGTTGCATTATTTTAAAAAAAGTCTTTTAAAAACATTAATGTTCTCAAAATACTGGAATACGATCACAAAACAAAAATCATGCGAAACATCCTCAACTAAAATGACTAAAAACTGAACAGAATTTTAAATGTCTGGGAATTCCTAATAATTTTGGATTTTTAATCAGTTAAATGAGAAGCCAAACATCTTAATTAGTACCTATAAGGCACATAATATTTTGTATAAAATATAACATTTTAATATAGTCTTGCATATTTATTCTCACATATAATAAAATAAACTTGGATAAATCATTTCGAATTGATCGGAATAAATGCGTTTTAGATCGTAGTCAAGGAATCAAAGTACCGTTAGGCCTTGAACTCAAACTCAATCGAACCGGACTGGGGCACGATGCCGAGGAAGATAGGAAGCGAAATCAACGTATGGATCGGTATCAGAATGCTGTATTACAAAGAGCGAAAGCTAATGTTAGTTATTTGGAGCTTCTGTCCTCGAAAATTAATTTCAAGAATTCTGGAATTGTAAAATCTTCATGAGATCTGTTATTTCAATCAAATAATGTCAACTTTCACTTTCAGACATCTTTAATTTTGTGTTTTGTAGACTGCTCTTATTAATGACTTTTCGGTGCGAAAGCGGAGGATGGCATATTTAAAACAATTGCAAAAAGATTTATGTTCAAGCCGTAAAGCATGTCAAGAATTAGATGCGAGGTTATGATCATCATATATTTTTTTGCGGCCAGTTTCTTGCGTGGATAAAGTTGTAATCTGTGGATTTGGCAGCTTCAATTTTGATT
This sequence comes from Thelazia callipaeda, assembly GCA_900618365.1. Lineage (NCBI taxonomy): Eukaryota > Metazoa > Nematoda > Chromadorea > Rhabditida > Thelaziidae > Thelazia > Thelazia callipaeda. The sequence goes on from UYYF01004663.1 coordinate 16,732, forward strand.
TTTTTCCAGAAAAGGCTTAGAACTGCCAACTAACTCTCATTTTTGGCCTATATATGAAGTAAAGAAGGAAGAAATTCTTTCACTGGTAGCGAAAAAAGAAACAGAAGAAACTGAAGATATTAAAGAAAAAGTATTCACGTATTTCAATGGAAAAATGGCACCTACAGATTATGCATTTGAAGAGCTGCTAGATGAAGATGTAGTTGTACAATGGTATTTCGGTTTTGAAATTCAAATTATTTTTAGCTAATAATTTAGTACCTTTAGACATGTCAAAGTTCTGCATAATATTTGTTAACATGTTTCAAAGTTTTCAACTTACGACCAGGAGTAATTATAGGTTGAATGAGATTACGATTTACCTTCGCACTTCCTACTTCTATTGCATTTGGTGTGGAACACAATATGATTCAGAAAATGAACTGCTGAATAATTGTCCTGGAAACTCGAGGAAAGATCATGAAGGCTCTGATGAAGATAATTAAAGATATATCTCTTTTTAAAAATATATTCTTCTTCTTTAAAGTATATGTCGGTGATTTTTATGGATTATTAAGTATAAGTATTTTTTTATTGATTACCTTGTTGAAACCCATTATTCCAAGATTTAATAGATTAATATTGGAATTGAAAGTTCATAAGATGCTTATGCAAAATAGTTTATGCCGTAAATCCAGTAGTTGATTTTCTGACAATTTTTTCATTTGCTTCCTGACATATTTACAATTTTCTAATCGTAAGTTATTACGGGCTCATTTGCGCAAATTGACTTTATGTGTTTGTTCATTTCTTATTATTGTGATTTTGCACTCTGCATATTGCGAACTTTGAAAGATTGAAATAAATTGTGGCCATTTAAAGCAATATAGCTATGTATTTAGTTGAGTAATGCTGATATCTTGGTGGTACGATAAAGTGTGCACAATTGATTAATTTTTAAGATTTGCCACCAGTTATAGTAGAGTGAATTATAGTTAGATTTTGTTCTTTTCTCATATCTTACCAAAGCTAGTTTAAGAATAAATTACTAAAGTAATTTTAACCACTGAAAACCGAGTTCTGTCTTTGCATGAACTTGTAACACCACGCTTCTCATCAAATGTGATGTTTCAGTGTTGTTATTGCTGATTTGAAGTGTGTGTAACACTTGCACAATTATTCGTGAAGAGGAATTGTATTTCTTTGAAGGGAGATTACTCACTACTTATTATAAGTGGTATTCTGGAACATTTTTCAAGTGAACGTTTCGAGTATGTCCGTAACATCGCTCAAAATTCTTGTTTGTGGTGATGTAAATGGCCATTTTGATGCATTACTGAAACGAGTGAATAACGTGAATAAGAAAGTAAGTCTCGCAGTATATTTAAACATTTTGTGTGATATATTTTTATTATTCGAATATATTATAAAATATTTTTTTTTGCAACGTGGACTAAAATATTTCAATGATATGTTGCATCTGATATTTTTAAATTTGAATTCAAATATTCCAAAGCATCAGAACTGACTTTGCTGTTAATTGTTTTTATCGTGATGCATTTCAGGTTTATATATAAAATTTCTTATTACTTCGCCTATATCTTAGTTATCAAAATATTTACTGATATCATGGGTATTTGTTTCTTTAAACTTTTTGGAGAGATTAATTTTTATAGTTCAAAATGATTTAGTATTTTAAACCGAAAATAATCCTTTAGTATTTTGAATTCTTTATATTTTGAAATTTTTTTTTGCACATTCAGTTGTATTGCTATGATGTACTATAATTCATTGATTATATCACAACTTTACGAATTTAAATATCACGCAGTCATGCTTAATAATTTTTCATCTTTTCTAAACTTGAACACCCGGATTAGTGTATACTGGTGCAGTGTATGGAAATTAAAGGTACAAAATAATTTCATGAGGTTCTCTGAGCTTGATCATTGAATTATGAATTGTTCATAATAAGCCTGAGAATATTTTATAAAATAAATTAACTATTGTTCAGAGTGGTCCATTTGATATGCTCTTCTGTGTAGGAGAATTTTTCGGTCCTGACAAAGAATCAAATGAACGAGTTATGTTTGGTGAAGTGGAAATGCCCATTTCTACTTATATATTAGGTGTTTGTTTGTTTTTTAAATTTAATATTTTGATTTTGATATGTCAAATGTAGGTTTTGATGATCTCTCGAATCTGCATCTTTTTATTAGTATTTGTTGTCAATAATGGCTCTATTCAATAATAGCTAATCGCTATTTCTACGCTTATATTCTATGTTATTTTCTTGTTGTCAAGTACAGATATTTCTATTTGAGATACTATCATTATTAACCAAAAAACAATTGCTAATTTTATTTGCAAGTTCAAAACATTTGTTTGCCATAACAGATTCTAAGATTTGTTCCTGCGAAACTAATAAAAATCATGAAAGCAGGACCATGTTCCCCGTCGACATCACAGTTTTATCCAGAAGATGGCAAAGAATATGCAGCCAATTTAACATACCTTGGAAAAAGAGGTATATTAAATACAACAGGTGGACTTCAAGTGGCATATTTGAGCGGAATCGAAGGTGCTGGGGATCTACCTTTTCAAGTAATTTTAAAAGGATTTTTGAGATAAATGCACTGAGAATTCAAAATTATTGAGCACTCTGTTTGATCTTTAACTGTTGACTTGAATAAGCTGAGGATAACAACCTTATAAAATTCAACCATCATGATGTTTAAGTTCAGTCAAAACGATGTTGATGACCTATTAACCTATGTCAAGGCGAGCACTGGATTTCTAGGGCTCGACCTTCTGTTTACGTCAATGTGGCCAGCTCAGGTAATCACTGACGCATTTTATTTGTACACTTTTCAAGCCATATTTTTTCCGGTGACTTTCTAGTTCTATCAAATTTAAGATTTCCAAGTTTTCAACGAACTGTCCCAAAATTGATGTTGAAGGAAGTTCCATTTTATCGCAGCTTGCTGCAGGCTTAAAACCTCGTTATCATTTCGCTGGAATGGGGACGCATTACGAACGGACACCATATAGGTTATCACTGAAATCTTTAAAATAAAGTTGAATTATTTGTTAAACAGTTATTTTAGTCCTTTATCTTAGAACTAATTCGAGAACCTTTTTTATGGTTGCTTTGATTTGGAAATAATTTTAGAAATCATCGCCTCCTACAGGAAGCTGCTCAGCATGTCACGCGTTTTATCGGACTGGCTCCAGTAAATAACCCAGATAAAGATAAATGGCTCTATGCATTTTCTATAACTCCAATTCGAAAGTTGTCAAGAACCGAACTCACGCTACAACCAGCTAATGCCACAGAGTTCCCATATATGGAGATCTTGGCACAGATGATTTTGAAGTATATTTTGTTAAAAATTGCAAAGAAAGTAGGCTGAAACTGTATAAAATATTAAGACCTGGTGGTGGTAATTCTGAGCATCTTTCGTTGTCTTTTACGCATCATCTCTTCTACGAGAGTAGAAAAGTCAGCATTTAGCCTAAGAATAATGAAAAAAGGTGTAAGGAAAAATAAAAATAAATGTAGTATTAAGTCTAAAACCGAAAAAGAGCACTTTGTGATAGCATTAACTGACATAATTCTAAATATAAATTTATAACATCTAAACACAGTCATTAAATATTGATACAATTTTTATTCAGGAAAAGAGAGACTGCTCAACAAAGTACTCCTGACAAGCAACAGTACTTTTTTGATATGTCGGTGGAAGTAGACGATGAAGACGATCGCGGTGGTAAACGACGAAGAAGAAACGGTAAGTTGTAGCATGCTCCAGCTACTTTTTAATTTGTTTGATTGGAAAGACATAGGTATGCTTCAAATTTGAAAATTTAATCAAAAAAGCATCAATAATTGATGGTTTATGGGTTCTAGAAAATTCAGTGCAGCCAAAAATTCAACAACCTTGCTGGTTTTGTTTATCAAATGTGGATGCAGAGCAGTACTTGGTAATATCTGTATCTAATGAGTCGTATTTAGCAATGCCAAAAGGACCTTTAGTAGATGACCATACAATGATCTTATCAATTGGTAAGCTGATATAGATTACATTATGTTCGATGAAATTACTAGCAATATTGAATATAGCAGTTAGACAATGGTGTTTATCCTTATGTCGTTTAAAATTAGCAGCGATTTGAATGAGACGCAAGAAAACATCAAGTACAAATGATACAAGTCACTTTATAGGTCACATACAGTCGATCGTTGCTGCTTCGCAAGCAGTTCGAGATGATATCAAAAAGTATAAGGACACTTTGACCTTGATTTACAATAGATGCAATAAAGTTCCCGTATTTTTCGAACGGAATTATAAAACACAGCATCTCCAGGTTGACCTCTACATCGAAGTATTCAGTGCTAACATTTTATTGCTTTCGTGCTAGTGTTCTCACTTTTCATTTCCTATAACTGCTCCCTTACTACTTCAAAAAGTACAAGTCAGACACCGAATCCTGCTTTAGCCGATTATGATTACAGTAGTTTTCTGCAGTTACACTCAACACGCGTTTCTCATAAGAAATTATAAATTATAAAGGTTGTCACCAAATCAGAAGCCCCAATAAAGTGAATTGCAGCTGCAAGTTGTCCCAGTCCCTAAATCACGTGCGAAATCTCTACGAATTTCATTCCTGAATGCTGCCCGAGTGAAGAATATTGAGATGGTATCTTTGAAGGAAGATGAGGAGGTCACTTTATAGTGTTTTCACACCTAAAAATATCTGCTCTTGTTGCTGTGTACATTTTCACTACTTAAAGATTTGGGACGTTGTGAATGAGGGTATTCCCTACTTCATCGTTGAACTTCCAGATGGTACTCGGCTATACTCATCGAAAATGAGTGGTTTCCCATTACAGTTTGGACGAGAAGTAAGAAACTGTTCAAAAGGAACAGTTAAATTTTGATATATTTTAAGGATCCTAAATCCTGAAAAGGAAATAAACGAATTTATAAACTAATTCTATAAATTTATTTCCATAAATACATGAATTCCAGGTACTAGCAGGACCTGCACTCTTGGATTGTGAAGAAAAAATTGACTGGCATCAATGTCAATTAGATAAGGACGAACAAACAAAACTAGTTGACCAGCTGAAACTGGCTTTCGAACCTTATGACTTCACAGCCGAAGATGAGTAATGTTATGGAAATAAATGTGCTAAAGAAAGAACAAAATGCTGTATTTCTAAAAACCTAACAGAAAATTCTGACAACATGACTTGCAATTTATCAAAATTGTTTTTTCCACAAGAATCCTGGTTATGCATATTCAACATTTGAATTATGTATAAAAAACATCTGCTTGACTGCAAACGCTCATAAACAACTGCATGAATATACGTCTTGCAACACAGTAACCGAATTTCTCTCTTTCGCAGGATTGGAATCGAAACTTGATTTTCCCTTCAAAATATTCATAACGTATTCACAAATGCGTTATGAATATTTCGAAGGGAAAACCATGCGTTATGAATGGAGGAAAGAAATTCGGTTACATTGCAAACAGTAACATGCGCACTAATTGCATATGTATTCATAGTAACCAACGTATAAACATTAATTATAATAATGTCCTCCAAAATATTCAGTAAAGTGACAAGACAGTTAAAATCTAAGCTTATTATTTATTCAGGAGTACATTTATTACTGTTTCGTGTTGAAATAATCCTCTAAGTGATAACTTTAATTGGTGCTGCACTATTCAAGATAAGCATGTTATTGCTTGAGGAAGAATGGGAATACAAACAGTGTGCAAAGAGCAATAATGAAAACGAAGTAAAGGTTGAATCGAGAGGGCTCTATAGACATCTAGAAGAATCGTAATGATAGTGAGATAATTTTATTCATGTCTCCAGTCGGTGCCACTTTCTGGAGCAAGCTCCAGAGCTGGTCTTGGGATATATGCAGCAGGTTTGTGAAGCTGTACAAGCAGTACCTACATAAAATTCAAACATTTATTTAATCAAAATAAAATAAGCAGCCAAACCCCTTACCGCACACATGATTTGTAATGAAAGGATGTAAAAAATACAGACACGGAATAATAAAGGAATTTTTTTACCTGCGCCATAAGTACCCACTTCTTCTTTTTAATGCAAGGACTGAGCTGAATTTTCATCTTGTTCCAACCATTAATGAGAGTGGTCACATATACGAAGCCTTTGGGATTATAAGTCAAAGATTCTACTTCTGTCTCATTCATTCGCACATCGATAAAAGGACTATCGCCCCACATACGTACCCGCCACTGAAATCTTTTTGAGAAAGTAAAGCGAAAACGCAACAAAGTAAATCCGTGCTTAATTACTTCTTGAAAATAATAAACCCTGATCTAAATGCTTCAAGAAGCTCCATTCAGAGATTCAGAGGTAGCCCTCTTCTCATTAAAGAAAACAGAAATTTAGCGTTACATAACGAGCACTGCGATAATCCAAAATTGCGAGTAATATCATATATGCATAGCGGTCATTGGGGAACCGGAAAGTCTCATGATGAAAGCCTATTTCTGTTGTCCAATCCGTTGATTCCAATTCCCACACCGCTCGGACTGTTATGGGAAGAAGTGTCCTCTTCACGGTAATATCTCTGAAAATAAGATTCGCCAGCGTAATTTTCGGAATTAATCCAATTAAATTCAGAGTACTTTCCAGCCCTAATTAGAAAATCTTATCACCTTGGAGCTTAATATCAAAAACACAACTCCTGACACAACTTGTGAAAGTATTCAAGCTCATTTAAAGACTCAATCTTCACAAGAAATTAGAGTACGATTAAATACATTAACATGCTTCTCGAATTAGTACATATTAAAGGAATGCAAACTCAGTTTCATAAGAAATCTGAATCTCCATTATAAACTGTAATCCCTAGGCCCTCATGACTACAAATTTAGAACAATTCTACTCTGGACAATCTTATTCAGCTCACACTTGACAACCCTATCCAGCACAAGTTCAGTAACAAGCAATTTATCTCCAACTCCTGAAAATAATTTCCTCACATTCGTTTTCATATTATTACCAAAATTTCTACAAGTCAAGCAAATCTCATGGTAAATATTTTGGCATTTCTTATATAAGCAATAAACCAACATTTTCCATTGCTTCTTAAAAGAAAAAGGTCGCGCTCTTTTTACGGAGCTACGTAAATTATACTTTAGAATACTGAAATGACCCAATGCATGTGCAGATTTCCATATGGCTCCTCAAATATGCTGTCATAGCAATCACTGTTTGTTTTGGTTATGAAGTAGTAAAATTTTAGAAATTTAATGTTTAACTTTTTTGATAAGCATTTGTTGATGAAATATATCTCAGAATTAAATGACATTTTCCCGCACTGTCAATAAGTGACAGCTTCATCTTTTAATATTCTAGTCTCAACGAGCATAACGACAGGTGTGGAGATTAAATATAAAAATGATTGATTATGAATTCTGAAGTGAGGCCCGATACATATTTCTGACCTCATTCTTCAATAAATTATTTTGAATCTTCTGTATTATTGGCAACTATTCACCAACTTTGAGAACATAAATTTTAATAAATCCCTTTTTAAAAAACCCTGAACTTCAAAAATGTCACTGAGTATAATTCATATCCACCCATTTTCGCTCTTTCTGTGTTGGGAAAGTTTTACTCTACTACCAATACACCAAATTTTGAAAACATAAGAACTAATAGATATTTGAGTACAGAAACTTATTAACTTAAAAAGAGCAACGTTATATTTCATTTTAACTGTAGTTAATTTCTGTTTTTTCTTCGAGATTGCCTTCACAGATAATTAATAATGGATTCTTATCTGAATTTGTTTTTTTGCTAGCTTTCACATCCTCATACAAGTTTTTTTTTTGCAGAATATGAATTAAAAAATGAGTTTGTAAAAATTTATCGTCCATTGACGTGCACCTCTCCCTCCAATATTGCTGAAATATGCATCATTAAACACCAAACTTTTAATATGTAATCTTTCTACTAACCAGAACTTTAGTCATCTGACCAAGTACTTATAAGTAAAGAGAATAATAAAAAACACAGAGGTTAAAATTAGTAAGAAATACGAAAGATTTATAGTAACTTACACCAAGGTCTTCATCCTTGCCTCATCAAAGGCTTCCGAAAGACGATGTTGGTGTTCGACAAGATTTGGAATATACCTCAAAATTAAATGTGACATGAAGTCAAAGCTACAGAAATTTGATGTTTTCCTTTTCATATTGAAATTACTAGATTCAACGCCTTCGATTTGCTACAATATGAATAGCATCAAGCTTGAAAGAAAAGAATGAAAATCTAACCTACAGATTAAATACTGTGGGTTGAGTTTTTATTTCTGTTTCGATAAGATTTTTACCTGTTTCGATGAGGAGACATTCGTTTAATTACTTCATTAACATCAGCACCATACTCTAGAAGTAAATATATTGTTTTCGTCACTTCAAAATGCGAGGTACGAGCAGTAAGAAGAGCCAAGTGAAGTGGTGTTTTCTTATCTTTATCCTCCGTATTTACCGGTGATCTAAACATTTGTAAATGGAATACCATTACCTGCATATAGCATAATGCACTATCAAAATGTAATCTTTCTACTAACAGAATTAAAGCCACCTGACCAAGTACTTATAAGTTACTTATATTAATTAATAAAAAACTCATATGTTTAAAGATTTAGAGTAACTTATATTAATGCATTAGATAGATTAGATCAAACGGATCATTCGATATGAACAGGCTCGTCAAGACTAAAAAAAATCAATTGCAGTAGAAATTCTTGTTTGAATCAACCTCAATTGTAGGAGAGTCTTGACACGACACCAAAATTCGCAAGATATGGCAAAATGTAGCGGGATTCGTCCTCTGGTATCATCTGGTATATCTAACCGTGCACCGTCACGCACAATCTGCCGTAACATGTCATCGATTTCGTGAGCTGGACCACAAGGCCTTTCGCACAACTTGAGGAAGGAAATTATTCCATTATTCTACAGCATAACCAAGAAAAGAATATGATGAAATTTCAAGAACAGCTATACCTCTATTGCTACCGTTTTGCCTCGATACTTTTGATTAAAGTCAAAACCACGTCTAGAAGGTACACAGCGACCTGTCCATCTTACAGACGAAAGTTGATTTGACAAAACTGCGGTTCGAAATTGCTGCAAATTCTAGATGTCAATGTTATAGTGATATACTTATTCATGAGAAATTTAATGAACGACGTCTTTTATAAACGAGGTTTTTTATTGCATTTCAGATTGGTAAATCTGGTCTACCACATCCTCATATACTTACAGCTCACGATAAAAATAAATTTTCATGATGCCAATGTCAATGTAAATAGGGAATTTACAATCAAACCTCGAATGTTTGTAGAGGTTTCTCGCGATTTTGGTGATCTCGACGAAGAGTAGCCATATCTATAGCAGGAATATCAGCTTTTGTCAAAGGTATAGGTAACTCTGGTGTTTCCAAAATAAGCATTTCAGCAGCTGACATCTCTAGCACTTGTTTATCTCCATTATCGTGCAAAAACTCATCGGAATCATTGTCGTCACTTAATTTTATTTCCTGTAACTAATCATTTTATACAACTTTTTCAAACCAAAAAAAAATTTAATTAAACAAGGTGCTATTGACCAAATGTAAACAATAAAATTTGAAAAAAACGATTGGGCGTATCACTACATATTTAGAAAAAAGACGAAAATTGTCATTTTTTAGCGTGAGCTAACAGTTTACTTAACTAAGGCTAAAATACAAGCAACATACATTTTTGTTAAAAGTTCCTTCAATATCAGATGCGTTGTTTTCAGATACAAGAACAGTTTCATTGGTCTGCTTTTGTTCCTCGTCTTCAGCAATTTTTCCGCTATCAGACATTTCTTGATTACTAAAAGAAACTTCTACCCGCGGCATAACAGACTGCTTTTTTCTCCCTCTCACAGGTTTTCTTCCGACTTTAGATTTTCTTCGGCGACTTTTTACTTCTGAAATACTTTCTTGTACAAACACCTCGTTTCTTTCATCGTTATCCAGATGTTCATCGACAACTAAATTTGGTATTTCATCCGCAATTTCTGTACATGCCTGCTCAACTTCTATACCGGATGACGGAGAAGCATCCTGCAAGAGAGAATTATGCGAGAAAAATTAGTGAAACATGAATAAACGTGATTTTTAGCGATAAAAAAATTACTAACAAATAGGTTTGGTTCTAGAATTCTATAAATAGTAACAAATCCAACTAAATTATGAACTTGATTTGGGGTAAGCGACAACGCTGTTTGCTTTACTCTTCCACGTCCCTGACATCCACCTCTTCTTCTGCTTCCACGTCTCTGTCTTTTGCAAATTGAAGATGTGTTGTTTTTGATGTGAGAATCTATATCATCGTCTACTGATGTATCTGCTGCCACAATCTGTAACTCCCCTTCATCAAAATTTGATAGTAGCAATTCACTGGAAACTTCTGATTTCAAAGCAAGTGCCGATTCCGGATGTTCCATCTCCAAAGAGTCGTGCGGTGTTCCCTGAAGAGATAAATTAAAAATTTCACCTATACATTATGTTCCATATGAAAAGTTGTATTTTTTTAATTTTATTCAGAGAATCATGATAGTGCTTGGTTAGACAACATATACATATAAACACACAAATGAACTGCAGTCAAAAATTTTCACTCGTCAAGTTTTTAGGCAACATACATCCGTATTTCCCGTTATTATGGCTTTGCTTCTTTCTTGCACTGCACTTCGCTGTATGTCATCGATAGATTTTGTTGTTGAACTACTAACCTGAAAAACTTGATCTTAATCTGATTTGGAGTAATATATAAATTTAAACAAATAGCAGCAATTAAAACAAAGAGAAATTACTCCTCTACTCCGCCTCTGCTTGGCAGCTTGCTTTTTTTCAGTCTTGGATGATGTTTCGTTTACTGGGGACCTTTCTGTTTTCATAACAGTTTTTAGCTTATTTCTCGTGACTCGACCCACGTCAGGAGCAAGATTACACAGTAACTGAAATCATTTTAAAACAATAGAACAAACAAAAATGGTGTTCAATACTGACGAGAACTTAACACTTGGTATTCATTGAATTTGGAAACCTTATTTATGGTTTGCGGTGAGAGTAACCATCAGAAATATTTATTAATTGTTTAAACACTATATTGTTACTGCATACCAACACTTATTTATCATAAAATACGAAGTATCAAATTCTATGTATTTTTCTACCGCTTTAACACCGTCACATATCGATAAATCATCAAAATTTAATTTTTAAACAACAAAAATAAAAGATTGACGGACCTTTTCAGTTTCGGTAGGAATTCGATCTGGAATATACAGCCTACCAAGCTCACGATTTTCACAATCGCCAAATCGATTCCACTCATCTGGTGTGAGTACTTCCACTGTCTCGTACTCCCAATGAGCATGTCGATTGTTTTTTTCATTACTGTCTTCCTGAAACACCACAAAAGTTATGTTCCTAACCGCTACGTACTACATATAATTGGTAATATTTTAGAGATAAGACTTAAGCAGAGAAATGTTTAGCTTCATTTAGAACCTTCGAATTCCATACATTTACAGCAGTAAGTAAAACTTGCTGATGTATCGTTACTTCTACTTGTTGAAGGTCGACAGTATCCTTCATTTTCGTCGTTTTTCGACTTCTGACTGAGTTGATAGTCCAGGATTAAGCTCTCACAACCACCTGTCAAATTTTCATACGGCTCCCAGCTATCTTCACTACCAGAAAAACCTTTCCACCGTACCTTATAAAGTTTCTGTCCGCTCTCTGCTGTTTTAATACCAACAATTTTTTCGACCTAATCAATAATTAATAATTGAAGAAAACCAGATGAGAAATTTAGCAAGATACATTGATGACAATCAATGAAAAACATCGCTTAACAAATTACATTCAATAAGTGAATCCATTAGCTGCAATCATGGAGAAGCAGCAAATAAATGATAGCAAAATGTTTTCATGAAACTAACAACAGATTATAGTAGGAACCTAGAGTAGACTATAATGAAAAAAGATCTAAGAAGTTTAATTTTTGCGAGCAATTCATGGCACTATACGTAACCACGAATCACTCATTATGGATAAAACTGCAGCAATAACTAAAATATACCGCGTAAGTCCGAACAACTTTTGCACCGCCTCGACTAGCACGAATAAATTTTTTCTTTACTATATGAGGAGTATGAGATGCGCTACTCATATGGGATCTGCATCAATCACACTTCATACTTTCAGCAATACCATGGTGGTATACAATATCATCGACAGAGAACTAAAAAATAAAGGCATCTTTCAGCACTCTAAAAGATCGAGTGAGTACGGTAAAAATACGAGCTCTTATGGAAAGTTGCATGAAGCAAAAAGTAATCACAAACTTGAAGTACCTCAGTTTCTATGTTCTTCCAAGAAAGTGACAACAACACAAATTTAATAAAAATTATAAGAATAAAAAATATCACAAAATATGGCACTAGTGAATAAAAGATGTGATCATATTGACAATCTCATAAATTAATCAAATTTAGCAGATAAATTCCTTGAAAGTGAGCAAAAAATTATAGAAATGTAGATAAAAAATATAGCATTGAAGTGTAGCCTAAAAGTAAACACATAAGAAGTGACGTGTTCAGTCGCAGCTTCTAAACATGCACACAGCTATATTAATTAACTACATCTCCCGCTAAAAAACCCAATTCATGGCCAATACTTATGCTTTGCTACATCTTGTGCTACCACGATGATATCAATATGAAAACACAAATCTTTTCAAGAGCATCAAATTTTTGCATTCAATGAGAAAAGAAAGTAAGATTTCGAGGATAACGGTTGCATGACTTATGACTTATTTTACATGAGACGTTCAAAATCTTGGCAATATGATAGTTAGATATAATATTTCAAATAAATAAAGTGATTCAAATTACATTTCATTTGATGGTGTACTACTAAAAACACTACTATTTGAAGAGTAGTCTGAAAGTGAACCCAAGAAGTGACGTGTTTAGTTGCAGTTTACACGTAAACTGACCATTATAACAGGCAAAAGGCAGTTGGAAGACCTTAAGAGTGCCATTTGCTGAGGTACAAATAGGAATAATAGAATAAATTTAAGATTTGACCGAATACAGTAATTGCAATATAGAAGTAAATTACATGCTTGAAAATTAAACTGAATGTAATAATTTAGCTAATCAAAAAAATTTCAAAAATGATTTCCACTCAAATTGCAAAAAATTTTCAATAAAAATTTACATTATAAATTCAAAAGTAACGAAGACGAAGTTTCAAACTGAAAAAATTCGAAATGCAAAAAATTGGACTTTATCAATACGGAAATTTTCAGTTCAAATAAATTTATACTAATTAAAAATTGTTCATTAAAATGCAATATTAAAGTAAAAACTGAAGAACTTTAGTTTTGAATGTATGGAATGTGCACAAAGTAGTAACGACGCAGAGTTTTTTCTTTAAATTGTACCAATGTTTAGAGAATTGAATAAGAAAATACTGAACTTGATGAAATTTTTATCTTCATCAAATTTCTCATGAAATTACCGTAAACTCAGCAGCCGCATCAGATATTCCACTGTAGAACACAATAATGCTGACAAACAATTTATCGTAATATTCTAAACGACGACAAAGAACACGTAAACGTTTATGTCGATTTTACCATACCTCAGCTATCCGCAAAGTTGGTATTCCGTGGCTGGCCTTAGCAAGTATTAAGGTGTTTGTGTCAATTATTTACGCTTCAAATTTTTGTTGATTACTTTTGTTATTTTGCAGTTGTAAAACTCAATTACATTTCTGTAATTTTAAGTCATATTTTCTAAGATCACATTTTTGTATCTTATTTTTCATAGCGAGATTTTGGCATACTGTAATACTTTATAAGGCTTCTGTAATCAATTACACCATAAAAGTTTTTTGCTTCTCAATTTGATTACGTACTTCGCACAGTCATACTTACTGCTTAATACTCTTAACTCATAAAAGCTATACTCGAAAAAAATTGAGCTTTTCATTTCAATTACTGTGTTTATTAATTATAATTAATTATTTTGTATTCTAAAACTTTTTTTCTCGAAGTTTGAATCAAAATTCCGTGTAACTCATTTTATCAAAAAAATTCTGGACAGTTGGATAGCTACTAATTATAATAGTGAATCACTGAAATCGAAGAGATAAAAACGCTTCACTGATTTTTATATTTGAATACAAAAATTGCTACAATTTTTTTTGATCATAACATAAATTTGAAAATTGTTGAAATTTTTGATCGTAACATAAATTTGAAAATTGTTGAAATTTTTAATCATAATATAAATTTGAAAATTGTTAAAATTTTTAATCGTGAATTTAATTTTTTTTGCTATTTGGTTATATATTTGGAAAAAGAAACTCACATAAGTGAAAAAAAAAGACTTTATTCAACAAAAGTTCAGTAAGGCAAAAATTGATTTGAAAAAGTTAGTACTGAATTGAGGTAAGGTTATCTGACCTAATGGCATGAATGTATTTAAGCATTTACTAATTAATAATTGATTATGTATTTACATATTTTTAGTATTATTATATTAGTCATCGAAATGACATTGTTAATAATAAAAGTTATGTAAACGCATTATCAGCTGCATAATTTGTACAACTTAATACTATTTGTCTAGCAGATAGTACTGATTTATGTACTAAGCATTTATGCACTACAGTAATGACAGAAATGTAAACAGTTTTTGTAAGTTTGCCTAGGTAGCTTATTCAATCGAAAAGCAATAGTTTCACCATTTGTTGTATGCTTAATAAAATTTTTGGATTAAAGTTCAATAAAACTTTTAAAGTGATGAAGTCATATTTTGGTGAAGATAGTTCTCAGCGGTGTTGAATGAAGTAAACTTTGATTACATTAACTTACTTACTTTCGGATATGATTGTTGTAAGCGCTCATTATTCTTTTTTTAATAAATAAAAAATGTAATTTGATTGTGATTTGTTTGCATTTAGATTTGCATTGTTATAATGTTTTGATCTCGTGAATCTTATTGATGATGTGACAAGTGAATTGTTTATTTATATTAAAAAATCTATTCCTGTATTTCAAAAATATTTTTTTGCATCTTCATAATTTCAGCAATTATGAAATGAGATTTCAATGACTTCGTAAATATGATGATTCATAATTTTTAGGAAGCATTGGACAGTATTCTAAAGAAAGTGTTGGTCGGGGATTATTTGTGTTGGCCCTGTGCCGTTTGTTCCTTCAGGAAGATGTCTTCATCAGCACCTTCAGCTACCATCGGAATCTCTCAGTACACTCTAGAGCGTGCTAATCGCACCCGTTTACTCATAGAAAATTTTTATGCTCAAACGCTAGCGCAGTGTCAGGAACGAGAGAAGAGGTTGCAGAAATTAGAAGAAAAAATGAATAAAGAAGGTTTGCTGGTATTATTTTTTAAATACCATTACTGATTTATTTAAATATTAATTTATAAATCATTGGAAGAAACCTAGGAAATCATTATGCTCTGCATTATTTTGATTTCTTTATTACGAAAAACTTAATTTGCTGCGAATGTTTTAACTCATTTCATGCATTGTTAAAATGCTGCAACAAACCTCTCTGTTAAAAAAAAATAAAAATGAAGAACTTAAGCTTTTTATTAGCAATACGGACAAAAAGAGTTGAGTGTTTCTTGCGAGGGACAGAATTCATGTTCTCCAATAACTTTTCAAACTTCTCAGTTATTCTATATGTAACATAGTTTTCATGTTTCAGGCCTTTCAGAATCTCAAAAGGAGGAACGACGTAAGATGCACATGGCAAAAGAAACTGATTTTTTACGTCTCAAAAGAACTCGATTAACCGTTGCTGATTTTACTTCTCTCAAAGTAATTGGCCGTGGTGCTTTTGGAGAAGTTAGTAGTTTATTAAAATAAATTATACGTTGCAAACTGATCAGTGCAAGTTTGTTAAAGATCTAATTAGTGAATTTATCTTTTTTCATCTTCAAAATTATCGCATTATTAATTATTAAATAAAAAGTAATGTCGTGACGATAGAAAATTGAAGTTTTTTTGTGCGTATGTTTAGGTGCGATTAGTTCAAAAAATTGACACAGGTCATGTCTATGCGATGAAAATTTTGCGGAAAACGGAAATGCTTGAGAAAGAACAGGTAACAAGATTATTATTCAGATGTAAGGGGCTGATTTTTCATGTGTTGGTATTCGCATGCGCGTCGAAAATTCTTTGACTTTTTTATGGATACTTTGACAGAATCTGTGAGTTCTTGATTTCGTATTATTCTTAATCCACACGAATTTCAGACTGCTCATGTGCGAGCCGAACGTGACATACTGTCCGAAGCAGACTGTGAATGGGTTGTAAAGATGTATTTCTCTTTTCAAGATCCACTGAATCTATATTTGGTTATGGAGTTTTTACCTGGCGGTATTTTCATACTCTTTATCAAAATATAATCAATGCGAAATGAAAGTATGCCGATTGTTGGTATTGTAACGAAATAAATCTGAAATTTCTGTTAGATTATCATTCATTAAAGGTGACATGATGACGTTATTGATCAAAAAAGATACGTTATCAGAGGATATCACCAAGTTCTACATCGCAGAAGCTGCTCTAGCTATTCAAGCAATTCATGACTTAAATTTCATTCATCGTGACATCAAGCCAGATAATTTGTTATTAGATTCAAAGGTAACTTCTTACTGCAATAACAAAAAGCTAATTTGGTTAATTTCTTAATATTCCTTCGTTCGCAAAACTTATATCATGTTTGTGATCGTAACCATTCAAAACTTGTGTCAATAATATAAAGAATAATTATAGTTGAACTGCCACCGGAAGTATTTTATAACTTCATTCTTGTGCAATATTGGGAGGGAAATGGGAAATTTTTTCCCATTTTGTTATTAACAGTTATGGAATTGGTTGTGTTAGCTATATGTATTAAATCAAGATATGTGGAAGCATATGTCTCTATATTAGCATTTTCTAGTTTCATTTATTACCAATCTTATTTTAGGGACATATAAAGCTGTCTGATTTTGGACTATGTACAGGATTGAAGAAAGCACATAGAACTGAATACTATCGAAATTGGCCAAGTCAGCTACCGAAAGATTTCGTGACCAAACCATTTGAATCAAAGCGAAAAGCTGAAACATGGAAAAGGAATCGGCGAACAATCGTATGACCATCTCTTAATTACATTAAATTCTATTTAAGTTATTTATTCATTATATATATTATGAATGCTTTTGATATATTTTTTGAAAAAATATATTTTTAGGATATTGTTATTTGAACCCTTAATTTGTAAGTATTTATAACTGAATTCATTGCTTGACTTTGGTAGTTTAATGCAACTATTTAAGAATCTCCTAGGTTCTATTAGGTTAATTAGTGTAGTTATAGGCTTACTCAACGGTTGGCACACCAGATTATATTGCACCCGAAATTTTCCAGTCGAATGGTTATACAAAAGCTTGTGACTGGTGGTCTCTAGGCGTTATCATGTTCGAAATGCTTATAGGTAGTAAATTCTTCAGTTGTGTTAAATTTTATGCTTCCAGAAAACAATTCATATTAGTTTATAAATACGTGGAATTCGAAGTTGATAGTTTCTTATCATTAATCACTTAGTAAAAAAATACTTTGAATTATAGGTTATCCACCGTTTTGTTCGGAGACACCCCAAGAAACATACCGAAAAGTTATTAACTGGAAACAGACATTAGTTTTTCCAGCAGAAATGCCGATTTCTGTTGATGCGAAAACAGTATGTTAATTTATATGAAATAATCAATGATTATAGGACTTGAACTACTGTCTGATAAATAAGTGGCTTTGACTACACTAATAGTTATAATGATAGTCATTTCACATTTTTGGAGAATCAGTGCTTTTTGCTTAGAATTTATACTAAACTCAGTTAATGTTTGGTCTTCAGACGATCAAAAAGTTTTGCTCGGAGCCAGACCATCGATTGGGTCACAATGAAGGAATCCAAGAGTTGAAAGTATGTCCATTTTTTCGTGGAATCGACTGGAAAAATATCAGGTGATTAAAAAAATAAAGTGTATTGTTATTTTATACAGTTTAAGTAGTCAACGGAATCTCATTTATTGTAATATTTGCTAAAATTTTGGAGCTTACTATTACAATATGTTTTTTTTTCAATTTTGAAAATTCAGCCTTTTCATAATTTTAATTTCTGAATTGAAACCGTTTTTTTGCTATCGAATAGTAAAATGTTATTTAAAGTTTGTTGCTTTTTTAACCATTTTTTTTCTGTAGAAAGTGTCCTGCACCTATTCGTGTTGAGGTAAAAAGCATCGATGATACTACAAATTTCGATGAATTTCCTGATGCCGATTTACGAATTCGTAAGTCAATTTTACTTTTGTGTGTTACAAGTTATGGTGAAATTTAAATAGTCTTGATCATATTTTTCACTAAATTTGATCATATTTTGGTCATATTTTTCATTAAAATTTTGTTTCCGCTGAATACAAACCAGATGTTGGGGCTACTAAGCAAAGACCTGGTGACAGAGGAGAGTTTTCAAATTATACTTATCGGCGATTTGATGGTTTAACTCAAAATCGTCACTTCAAAAAGAAATATGTATGTTCAAAGTTTTTTGGCAATTTGCACTGTTTAAATGATAAACAATCATCGCACTTTAAATACACCATTTCTTTTATAATATTAAGTTGATGCTAACTTGTATTTTAATGGGACGATAGTGGTGTCCTCCAATCAATGACTGCGTATTTTTGTCCAACAAATACTAGGGTATTTCACAGAGGAATCAAGACCACATTACTCAAACTTAAGGGAATGACGTTTGTTTGAAATTGTTTGGATCCATTCGTTATTAATGGTAATTCTCTAAAATTAATATGCAATTTTTTAATTTTTTCATTATGATAACTCTGCTTTTGATTAATGTTTTGTAGATAGTCAGTAAAAATTTGAAGGATCATTCAATGTCATCATCAGTAGCATTCAGTGCTGCAACATCGGAAGAATTATGATTGACACTGCAATGAATTTTTAAATAGTTTCTTAAAACCACTATCACTACTGTTATGTTTAAAATTTGAAAATACCTTACAATGACTTATTGTTTTCTCACTTCAAAATAGTGGTAGGTAAACGTAAATGGGTTTTTGCATTTATCTTCTTGAAATGAAAGTGAATAATTTTTTAGATTCTTACACAGTTAACTATCTTTATTTTCAAAACTTCACAGAATGTATGTAATGTTCATAAATTGCTTATGGTGCGGAAACGGTGACGATATATTATTGTACACATTTAGCAAATGTCATGTAATGTCAACAGGTGTCGCAGTTTACTTGTAAATTTACACAATTCAGGGAGGTAATATGTATCTTTTTTCGTTTCTTCTTTAATAATAATTGTTTCTATCACTAAGGTTATACATGTCAATGAATCTCTGATGGTGTAGCACTTTTTGTTATTTAATTGGTTGTACAGGAGCTTTCCTATTTTCGTCATATATATAGATAGATAATTAATATTATCTTCCGTTAGTTACTGTAAAAGCGTGAATAATTTTTTGATTGCCGCTTCTATTGCATTCTGAAGGTGATTTATGCTTTCTTGTATCACTGTATTTTTAATTTATGATCAGTGTGTGATAAAGATACGATATTTAGTTTTTGAAATTATAACTGTATTGTTAAAGAATAGAATAGTTTTGTTTACGCAGTATGTTCTCATCAGAGTATACCCTCTTCATTTTATGTGATATATACAGGTTATTACTCAGTTTTCTGAAGGAAATTATCGTGCCTGATTGAATTAGTGCCTTTGAGAAGAAAAAAAATATGTGAATTAGACTGGAAGTAATACTTTGTGATAAAGTTGTAATTGTGTTGTAACTGGTTCTTTCACAGGTTCTATTGTATTATACAGAGATTTAATGTAGTATTAGTAGTTCTGACTAATTTAGCAATTAAGATTTTCAGTATTGAATAGTGACGTGTGTTCTGGATCTGAAGGTTCTCCATACAAGTGTCTTATTTTATTAATTCTGAGCACTTCAATCTATTTGTAAGCAAATTTCGGGGTATTGATTTTAAGTTTGCTTGGTTTTCAAGTCTTACTTCATTTGCTGTATGTAATGCCTTCTTTATTAATATTTTTTGGTATGAGATTTTGCATTTTATTACTTTATAATCTGTGGAATAAGTAAAAAAATAATGGGAGTGGTTTTTCTAAAATCTGTTCAGCAGAATCTATCTTGTCTGTGTTGCTAAGAATCTTGAAGCGGTTTTTAATTGTATTTAATCGAAATAATGCTTTATTGCTTCAAGTTATTGTGTTAAATAGTAAAAAAATTCACTGTTAACAGTAGTATGTAAGATTTTCTGAGGCGGTTGACTTTCCGTTTGACATCACAATATTTTTTGTCATCTTTATGGTAGTCATAATTCTCTGTATTATTTGGATTCTTGGTTACTTTTACTAGAAAGATTGATTGGCTTAGTAAGATAAAGTTTTTTTATAATTAGGTTATAGTGTACATTATAGTATTTCTTAGTTTACATTGGTTGTAGTGAAAATTTTATTTTCAAATTAAATTATTACTGATAATGTCTAATATTTCAAGACTAATAGGTATTTTTTTGGGTAAATCAGTTATTAATTAAGTTGAAATTGCGTTCTGCACCAATTATGAAAACAAGATGTTCTTTGGGCTCTTATTCGACTTTGATATCATCAGAATTAGGATGTCTTTAAAATTTGATTGCTTATCTGGATTGGATTATTTGAGTAGAAATAGTTATATCACAATAGAATTTTTTTTCTGTTCTTTCAGTCCATTAGTTTCTGAAATTTCATTCAAATTTTTTTAGCAAGTATTTGTAATTAACTGTTTTGGACTAATTTTTCTGTTGTGTTTTATAAATAAGCAATAATTAAAGATTTATTAGACAATTTGCATTTATTAGATATTGCACAATTTTATTTGGTTTGAATTTAAATACTTATGATTACATTTCAGTATATCTATTCGATTGTGTGAATGTGGATTGTACTTGAAAATTAAGAATCAAGTCATTAAAATAACTTGGTGAATGTTATAAAGATGCGGACATTCTCACGCCACTTACTGCTAACTGTTGTGGGTGTATTCATCTTGATTAGTTTGATGTTATATAACTCGTTGGAAACCAGAAGTTTCAAACAGAAACAAAGTTATCTAGATGAGCAGGTATGACATATATTTGCGTACAATATTTCTCAGTCTTCTTATCGGATTTATCTACTAGCTTTTTTCAGTACTTTAAAAATTGTTAAAGCCATATAATTTAGTTTAAACCAGAGAACTAATATAATTTGTTTTAAATATTTTCTTTTATACTCCAATTCCAATTTTGATATTTTGCGAATTGTTACTTTAAGTGAACAAATTTTGTTATCCTTTTTATGCTTGTATCATAATTGACAGAAACAGCTATCCGCATGGAAAATCATGCTTTTTTATTCATAGGTATCATTTGTTTTGTTTCATTAGAAATTATTATCATTGCAGGAAATACAATGATAGTAATTATAATAAATAATAATAATAGCAATAATAATAACGATAGTAGTAATTTGAATGTTGTTATTCTCTTTCAGATTTTTGGTTTTCTAAGCGGGCAAAAGATACAATTTAATTCTCATAAAGTTGATGTTTTTACTCATTGCTGATGTAAATGCTCATTTTTTCAACTTTTTTTGGATAACAGTCAGTGATTAATAAAAACCCCGAAATTAAACATAATTTGAAGTGTGATATTTTCTTTAGTTTTGAGAACAAAAATTCAAAGCATTTACATGGCTGTGAGTGGCAATGTTACAAATGCTACAAAGCAAAAAGACATAGACTACATATGAATATGATTTTTTGAACCTATAGCTGGAATTGCAAAAATTGGAGACCGAGGTCCGTCTACTAGAAAATAAATCGAAGCAAAGTAGTATTTTGCTAAACAGTATGTTGAAGAAGGTTCATCTAGAACGCCAGCAGTGGAAAGAATCCCAAGATATATTTGGAGGTTTTTCAGATCTTACGCAAACTCATTTATATTGTGATCAACTAGAATTGTTTGCTTTTGTTCTTAAATTCCCGTCTTACAAATTCTTTCGCTTTATTCTAACTTCAAACGTGTAAAGTGTATACAAGTGTTATTAATGTAGGAGAAGCCAAAAAGTTTGAAGGAAGACAAGAGCCCGTAGGCAGAATTCGTACCAGTTTCATGAATTCATCAGAACGGTTTAAGCAAAAAGTAATTATTTGCATAGATAGAAACTTGTACATATAGTTTACTTGACTATAAATCATTGCATATCTGCAGTTCTTCTGTTGATACATTCAGAAACTGGAATATAAGCCAGTGACACTTTTGCATGAAGTACCATTGAAATGATATGGTAATTTTTAGATTGAACAACTTCCTGTTGCGACAGGAACTACAAATAATTATCAAAAGCAGGCGGTTCAAGGAGTTATACATCCTCCGATAAAAGCGAAAGGACAAAAAATGAATGATGAAGTACGTTTTGATATTAAGACAACAAAAATCTTAATAAATTTTTATGCTAATCAAATATCCTTCAAGAAATTTCATCGCACTAGATTTCTCATTCTAATCAAATGTGTTTTTAATAATCTTATGAAGTCTACTTTTAAAAGTTATAGTTTTGATTAGGTTTGGGTTGACAATTTCAAACAATTGATGAATCGTACTTCTTTTATCTCGACTAACCCGTGTTTTGCTATGGATTCGATGACTAGACCTGATAGCAAAATTCAGGTAATAATATTCTTGAGAAATTGTGACTAAAAAAAATTTTTTTGATTTTCTTCTGTCATATTATTATTACTTACCAGATTATATCTCGTTCCTTTTTTTAATTTCAATTCTACTTCAAGATCGGTAGGTTGTTTTGAATTGTTTTTTTAAGTTTCGAATTCTATTTCAGTAGGTAAACCGTAAATTTTTGATGCCTAAAAATTGTTGTATAATCATCACTTTTTCACTTATTAAATACATTCACTGCTTTTCTTAATTCATCTTAGATGCTGGATATGTATAGTGAACTTCCATTTGATGATCCAGATGGGGGAGTTTGGAAGCAAGGTTACGATATTACATACGATAAAGTTTTAGTAAAAGATCAAAAACAGCTCGAAGTTATAGTCGTACCTCATTCTCATAATGATCCAGGTTATTACATGATATTTTAATATAATTTTTATCTTTATTGTTATCTTCTTCGTCGAGAAATGCACAGTGTAATTTTTCACTTGCCAGATATCTAGAAAAGTACTGCTTGTGATGAATCAATTAATTCTTAATGCAATTGCTTGAAAATTTAGAATTAAATTGTTAAACCGTAGTTTATAAAAATGGTTCAAAGAAAGATGATGGATAAAAGTTTTCAGGTTGGATAAAAACTTTTGAAGAATATTATGAGGTCCATACACAAAACATATTAAACAATATGCTAACTAGCTTACAAAAGATGGACGAAATGCGATTTGTTTATGCAGAAATGAGCTTTTTCGAAAAGTGGTGGGCAGAAATTGATGAGAAAAGCCGGGAAATTGTAAAACAGTGAGTTATTAGGCCACAAGATTCCGATATAATTGAAAATTCAGTCTAATTTTAGTGTAATAAAGTAAGAATAAAATGTAAAACAAGCTTGAGAGGGAAATAACTTTTTTCCAACTATTTTTTTTCATCAATTGTAGGTTATTGAAATCAGGAAAGTTGGAAATATTGACTGGCGGCTGGGTAATGCCTGACGAGGCTAATTCTCATTATTATGCAGTAATCAGTCAGTTGATGGAAGGGCATGAATGGATCCAAAATCATATCGGAAAAGGTATTGTATTATTTTGCTTTATAGTACTAAGATCAAAATTAGTATTTTGGCATCGTAGTTTACAGTTACAATATTTGTTCTGAATATACTTGAGAGTATTTCTCAGATAAACGCTTTAGCAGGGGATTCTTTGTGATTTAATGTTTTATAATCCATGTAAAGTTTATGTCACTGATAAAATGCTATGCTTAAACGAATTCGTAACAATATAGTCTGGTTTCTATATAAATATATAATTTAGATTACAAACCAAAAAATCATTGGTCCATTGATCCATTTGGTCTAAGTCCAACGATTCCCTACTTTATGAAAATGTCCAATCTGTCCAATGGTGTAGTGCAACGAGTACACTATTCAGTGAAAAAGTATTTAGCTGAAAAACAGGAATTGGAATTTATGTGGAGGCAGTTATGGAGTGTGTTGCAAGTTTATTTCTAGTTTTTTCAAAAATAGTGAAATATTCTTGATTTTCATAAATATATGTCGTACTCGCATATTTCTTAGGTTTTTATGAATAGCTTCTGAGAAGAAAAAGCTGCTCTTTTCATAGTTCAAGTATGCATTGAATTTCAGTAGCTTTCAATTTCGTTTTTTGTTTTACCTAATTGTTTTTTGGTGGCATCTGTTACCAAACCGGTCGCTTTGCTACATCAACAACCGGTATGGAAAATGCCAAAATTATTGCGGGGCCTTTGAATAAAGTTTCAAGTTTTTAGTTCTTGAAATGTCTGCAGAAGCTCTCACACTTGATTTCTTTAAATTTGCTGCAAATTTAATATCCTAGATAGCAAGCTTCTTAAATAATTAAACTTTACTAGTACTAAAAGATTAAACCATGTAATATGATATATTAAAAAGTCTTTCTTTAAACTTCAGTCACAAGTTCATGGAGAGGATAATTAAATCCGTACTCAAGGTAGTTTTTGTAATATACTCAAGATGAGTAAACCTATTTCAATAATTTGCCGTCAGCAAGTTTATATGGGATGAGATAGTTCAATTAATATTATATCTATGTTATGTTTTTTTCAGGAACTTAGAAAGACCATTTGTATCAAATCTAAATTAATTTTACTGTTTTATTTTTGTTGACTAACTAAGCATTAAATGAATTACATTTAGAAATAATAATCGTATTTTTAGGTGGTTTCAGCAATACAACAGATTTTACAATGCATGTGATGCCGTTTTTCTCATATGATGTACCTCACACATGCGGTCCTGATCCAAAAATATGTTGTCAGTTTGATTTTAAACGAACTGCTGAAGGTGGTTTAAGTTGTCCATGGGGAATTGCAGCAGTTGATATTACTAATGCAAACATTAAAAAGAAGTATAGTTTAATTGTATATTTGTAATTCTCTCAACTTTTTGCAAAACTTTTTCAAAACCTGTATCACGTTAGCTTTATTTATGCAGCATGGTTTGTTTGCATATCAGTTATTGGTGGGTTATGTTATATTAATGCCATTTTAATGGTAGATTGAATTAAATTTTAGAGCTGCTGTGTTATACGATCAATATCGAAAAAAGGCTCAGTTATTCAAAACAAATGTTGTTCTAATACCACTTGGGGATGATTTTCGTTATGATAGTAAATTTGAGTGGAATGCTCAGTATGAGAATTACATTAAATTATTCAAGTATATGAATGCTGAGAAGGAATGGAATGTGAATGTTAGTATGTTTTTGTTGTTCAGATTTAAATTGACTTGTGTTTTGAGAATTAATATAAAGGTGATAAATATTGTTTTGAATAAGGAGTCTAAAGTAATAAGATACTTTTCATAGATATTATAATTATAGTAGATGATAGATGATTTGTTCTCTTGAATTGTAAAATACATCTCTCATCATTTTTTAGGCTCGTTTCGGAACATTAAATGATTATTTTCAATTAGTTCACCAGCGATTGCACGAAGACAAAACTGATTTATCTGTTTTGTCAGGCGATTTTTTCACTTATGCCGACCGCAACGATCATTATTGGAGTGGTATGCACTATGCATAGAGAAATAATGTTTCAAATTATTTAAAAACTCATTGAAGCGATTGCTTTTCGACGTGTGTTGGAAACGATTCAACTATTTGTTTTAACATTCATAGCAGTTATAGATTCAATCAGATTGATTGTTTTCAGGATATTACACAAGTCGCCCATTTTACAAGCGTTTGGATCGGGTATTACAGCATTATGTTAGGTTTGGTTTGCTAAGAAATCTGTTACGGGCAGAATGCTTTGTAAACTTTTAGGATATTTTACGAGCAAGACATAGTTTCGAGTATTTAATCAAAAGTTTTAGAAACATTAATTCGCAAAAACTTACTTCAATTAAAAATTAATACCTGAAGTGTTACTAATTGTCTTTTCAAAAAAAAATGAAAATTATTGTCTCTCTCATTATACCGTTGATTGAACATTTTTTATTCTGTTTCCGCAATTATTGCGACATCTTTTGATTTTTCAAGTATTTATATTCAGGACGGCAGAGATTTTGTACAGTTTTACAAAAATAATACAATCAGAAAGGAATATTCCTTCACGATTTTTTGGATTACTAGTAGAAGCGCGACGATGGATGAGCTTATTCCAACATCACGATGGCGTTACAGGCACGTCGAAAACTGTTGTCATGGATGATTACGGCAAAAAGTTCGATATGCAAATTTGATTCGATCTGAAACTGTCTTCATTTCTTATTATTTTTTCTAGTTTCTGCTTTTGTTTTACAAATAATTACGAAAATAATACTTCTTTCTGCATAAAATTGCTTTACTAGAGACTGCTCATTTTATTTGCAGAATGTTTACCGCATTAAAAAATTCAGAAGAAATAATACTAATGGCAACTGATATTTTATTACGGAAACAAATATCACCAAAATTTTCGAGTGTTCCGAGGTTATCTATGGTTAGTTAGAGTTCTTTCGTTTATACACAGTTTGATTTCAATATTTTCGGCTAATTAATATCTTTTACTTATTGTTTTAGTCACAAATAATATAGTTTGTTTTATAGGAATTTGGTTAATATTATGATGTTTCTATTCAGCAAAATCATTTAGCTTATGTTTTCCACATGTCTAACTATATGATTTTTAGTTTTCGGTCAAGCAAGTTTCAGTATTGTTCAATTAAAAAAAATTTATTGCTTTAAAATATTTTTAGATTTGTAAAAATTTGAAAAAGATAGAAATTTCAGGAACAATATTTTAAAACATTCGATTCGCTTCCAAGCAAACGAACTGTGAATCAGAAGAGGTTAGCTACACTTAATTTCTGAAATCTCCATTTTTCATCCAAATGTTTAAGTGAATGAGTTCGACTTTTTGAGTTTTGTGCAGCAGTTTTGACAGATACGTAAATTTTCATTGCATTATTTTAAACGATTTTTTTTCGATTTCAGTGAAATGATTTTATTCAATTCTCTGGAAAATTCAAGAGTTGAGACGGTTTGTGTACACGTTAATAATTTGAATACAGTTGTTGAAATAGCAGGGTCAAATATACCAGTTTTGCAACAAATTGGTCCGTTAATTGAATTTATTGACGGTGACTGGGTTATTGATACCAGCTTATATGAGGTTCAGTTGATTTTTTAATTAGTTATTACTTCATTTTTGTCCATATATTGATTATAATTCGCTGTCAATGTTGTATTTCAAAGCTATTTTTTTCAGTTGTGTTTCATTTCCATGATGGAACCATTAAGCTTCAAAAAATACGTGCTTAAAGCAGGTACAGCAATTAGCAAAGCAATCATTCGATTGAATTTCACTGGATTGGAGAGCAGGTTTGCTTATAATTTATTTTTTGTCTAATGAAAAGATATGTAGTATAGTATGATATAACGTAATATATTATATAAGGTAGAATGGTAATTTTCGAATTAGTAATCAATCGTAGATGATTCAACTCTTTCAGACTTACTTATTCTTTGTAATTAAATCATATATTATTGATCAATTTATTAAGTTCGAAGAGAAGCACATAATGTCTGAGCAGAATCAAATTATGGTGAAGTAATGTCAATTACATGTGTTTGAAAACTCGTCACTTTTTTATATCTCTCACGCTTATATTTCTTCCTTCTTCAATTTTTCTCTTTGTGGTATATATTTTAAACTTCTAAGCATTTAATTTAGCGACTTTGATATTGC
>UYYF01004664.1:0-11422 GCA_900618365.1 Thelazia callipaeda
AACTATTTAATCGAAGCCAAAAATTCAGAAGTTTTGTTTTATAAGCTGATTTTAATTTTATTTGTGTCTCGAAGAGATGTTTTCTCTCGAAAAGCTTATAAAAAGGAATAATAATTGAAAATGTCAATGAAATAATATTTTCAGATAAGTCAGAATCATAAGAACCAAAAGAAGTTTTTGTAGACAGAGTAAAGAATTATTAAAATGTTACATTAGAATTACTTAGGCTTATGAAAATTAAGTTACTTTAAAATACAAACATAAGTCTGAAGGCTTATTAATTGACAATAATTAGTGAGACAAACTGGTAATCAGTTCCGAATTGAATTGTAATAAAATTTAATTTCAGGTTTGAGTTTAATTCATGTGGCAGTTTGCAAAGAACGACATGAAGCTGTTGGATATCTGGCGAGTACCTTCCCAACAAGCATTGATATCTTAGATATAGTAAGCAAAGCTTTTTTCCTCGTTGGTTTATTCTTTACTTATCCAAAAGATTTTTGAACTTTTATTTCTTTTGAAAAATAAATTTATTTAATTAAATAAGTGAAAAAAATTAATTAAGCTGAAAGTTGTCAAAGATATTGCAAAAGTTTCTGCTCACTTTCAATACCTTCCATCGCGCTCGTTCTTCAGACTAGCAATTCATAAATTTGCTCATATTAAATCTTGCAGTCACTTTTTACATTATTTAATTTATTTAGTATTAAGTAATTTATTTAGTATTAAAGTAAATTACTTTACTTTAGTATTAAGTATGATTTCAAAAGCTACAAATCATCGCTACAATTTGTTCTGAAATAAATATAAATCTACAAAAAATGCTTAAAAAATTCTCCAGAGAGGTCGAGCAGCAATTCATTATGCAGCAGTTCAGAAAAATGCCATCTATGATACTCTGACTGATTACGGTTCAAACGAATTTCTCACTGACAGGGTATGATTTTATCTATCAGTTCAATTATTAATCATTTTTGTCTTCAAATCTTACTTTATTATCTCAACACAATCATAACTCAGATATTAAAGTAATTGTATCTCACTTCGCCGTTTTTTGAATTTTTCAGCAAGTTCTTTTCAAAAAGATATTTGAATTTTGCATTTCCACTTTTCGTGCATATAAAATATTTATAGAAAGCATGATTTTAAAATGCAAATAATTAGAAATTGAAACAGAAATAAATTTGAAATATTATATTGCTTGAAAATAAATAAAAAATTTAATAATAATGATAATCTTAATAATAATAATAATAATAATAATAACAATGATAATGATAATAATAGCAATAATAATAATAATGACAATAATAATAAGGATAATAATAATAATAATATTTCTCTTGCACTTTATAACTTTATGAATTATCAAAGAATATTCTAGGCTGGACTATCTGCAGCATATTATCGGGCAAATCCTGATTGTATGATAACAATACCTTCACCATTATTTACTAACTCATTAACTTCTGACCTTTTCGTTCTCGATGAAATTTTTGATGATATTCGTGAGCAATTTTTTTTAAATTCATATCTAATTTATAGTCAGCTGTCTTTATCTGAAAAAAATACGGTAAACTAATTGAAAAATACATCCAGTTACTTTTTTCGAGAGAATTTTTGAGAGTAATTGTCTTGAAAAATAGTTATTAGTATCTTTCTTGCTAGCATTCTGAATGGTATTTGGACAAATGTTAATGCATCAGTTTAACTTTTCTAAAGTATGGATTGTAAGCAATTTGTTAAAATTCAAATGCTATTTCACATGCTGTTACCTTAACTAATTATTCAGACAACAAAAACGTTTTTGAATGCACAATTTATGTTCTAATATTCTGAACTTCCATGCTGTACAAGTTAGCAAGCAATTAACGTAAAACGCTTATTCACTTTGAGTGACGCAAAATAATCGCAGGTTTTTCAGAAAATTAATCAGCATATTTGCGATACACACATCTGATAAAGCTATTTACACTTTATGTGCTAAGAAAGGACTAAATTATTTATTCTAAGTTGACATAAGTTTTTTGGTAATTCTGTGATGATCAATTAATCCGTTTATGAAAAAACTGTACAGAAGTTTTTTAGCTTGAAGCACATTTTTTGTATTCAGTGCTCCAAGTTCGAGCAAGATTTTTTCTATAGTAAACGTGAAATTTTTTTTGCATTACATGAATAGAATTTATTAGTAAATCTTAATTATTAATTAATTGAATTTAAATCATTACAAGTGTTATTTAAATCATTATAATGAAACATTAGGTATTACAAGCACACACTTGTACAGATCACATTTATCAGTGTCATTGTTTTAGAATCTCCAAATGATTCAGAAATAGATAAATGGCTTTCTGAAGGTGATATAAAACATCTCGAACAGCTTATTTTTAATGGCCAGGGATATTTACTAGCCAATAAAACGTCTACTAATCCAAATTCAGCGGAATTTTTAAACTCACTAACAATAAAATATCAGGTTGTCATTAATTAATTTTTTAAAAATGTTTTTTGAATTCGTTGCAAATTTTTATTTCTAAAACTTTTTGAATTAATATAAAGCTGAATCACTTTTTTTAGAGCAAAATTGATGCAATACACAAGGCGGTTGAAGATGGTGATATTCGTCGTCTAAAGTCATTAATTAATCGAAATGAATTTTCTACGGCACGTGACAGATACGGTAAGAAAATCTCATTAATTTATTAAGCTATTTAATTAGCTTAGTTGACATCAAATCGTATGATTTTACAATTCTCAATTTCAAAGATTTCATGATAATATTTGTAAAAATTAATTATCATAATTAAATTTAAAGTCTCAATTAATTTTTGCAGCATTTCTACGCATATTTTTATAGGTATGACTCCTTTGCATATTGCTTTAATTCACGGACAAACAAATACTGTTCGGTATTTACTAGCCAAATATCCTTCTTGCGTCAATGCTACGAATAATGTAATTATTATTTGCAACAAAAACTTTCTTTTATTTGGAATAATTTAATTTAATTTAATTTATTTAATTATATGAAAGACAACAAGCTCAAAAAAATATATTTTTTGTCTTAATAAAATTCAAATTAGAATTGCTTATATCAACACCGCTCCACCAATTTCAATTATCTTTCAAACAAAAATGATTTTAAAAAAGTATGCCATAATAAATTTAACGAAAATTACGAACTGCTATTTAATTAAATTATTCATAATAAAAATCTAACTTTAAAACTTTCTGGTCTAGAAGTAATAATAGTAAAAAGGTTAAGGCAGGTCGAACGGCTTTGCATTATGCTGCAGCAGATCCAGCTAGAGAGCATATGATCAAGAAATTGCAAAAAGCTGGAGCTGACGGTTTTATTGAAGACAAAGTCTGCATATTATTGTTTATTATACATTTTCTATTGTAATCTCATATTCTTTTGTTATACACTTCGAATTGTATAAATATGATAAGTTAAAATGCGGTTAATCCATGCTTGATAAATATCTTTTGAGGTTATTAAGCTGACTGATAACATCTTTAATCAGTCTGCTTAATAACCAGTTAAGTAAGTTTTAGTTAATCAATCAGTAAAAGAAACATTCAGATTTGAAATAATATGCAAAATTCAGCTCGGTCACACACCATTTTACTATCGTACTCACGCACGTCGCTTACATATAAGAGTAGCCAATGATAATGCCACGTTGAGTGGACTCATTTCGGGTCAAATGGGTAGATCACTTTTAAAAGGTTAGTTAATTTTATCGAATAATAGTTATAAATGAGCCATTGATTTGTGCAAGAAAAAAATATAAGATTAATAATTTTAATTTCTTTTAATTCTTTGATTTATGTAACAAGAAATAATCCTGTGTGACTATCTAGATTTTGAAATGAATTAAAAATATTTGTATTCAGATCTTGAAGAAGATATTTCAAATTGGATTCATACTGGAAATGTGAGGAAACTAGAAGATTTAGTTTTAAATGGCTATGCCGATTTACTTGTTGGCCGTATACATGAAGTTGACGATCCAGATACCCTCAATTTTCTTGATGTACTACCACAATATCAGGTAACTTTTTTGACAAATAAATTGCATATGAAATGAAATTGCAAATTTGATTCTTAGAATTGGAATCATCTGGAAGGAAGGAAAGCATTCTGACTCAGTGCATTTTAAAAAATGAATGACATATGTTTGCACAATTAGCTTAGTATAATTGTGTGCATTTATTTTTGTCTTATCAAGAAGTAAAGTGCCATTTGTCTTGCACTGAAAAAAAATAATGCTATTATATTTGGTCGTGACTTAATTGATGCTTTTACAAGTAGCATAGGTAATTTGAAGTAGATGTGAGCTGAATGCAAGTTCAGGCCAAAATTGATGCAACTCATAAGGCTATTGAAATGGGTGATCTACGAGCAATTCGGGTCTTAGTAGATCGAAAAAAAATGGCATTTTGTCGAGATGCGAGGCATTTAATTCCACTTCACAAAGCCCTTCTTCTGGGTCAAATGGATATTGCAAAGTATTTGATCAAAAATTATCCGCAATCAACAAATGCAATGGATGAAGTAAATTTTACGTTGAAAATTTACTTAGTATTGATTTATTGTTTAATAGAAATTTACAAATAATCTGATTATTCTCATAGCAAATTAATAAATTAGATAAAGTTTATACTAAAATTATTTTAATTACTAATTTAACTTTAGGGAAACAAAATTCCTGTTAAAATCATCTTTTCACTAATAATTTTCAAAAATTTTCACCAAGCATTTAATTTTTATAAATTTGCAAATTTACAACAAAAAAGAACTTCTTTTTTGTACAAATTGTTCTTTTTTATACTTCCTGCTAATTGGTTTTTTTGTATTAGTATAAACGTACTCCACTTCATTATGCAGCAGCGTTACGTGATGATGGCTATTTATATAAAATTATGCGTCACGTTGGAGGCAATCCAGAAATTTGTGATTGCGTAAGCTATTCATCAAAAAAGAAAAATTCTATTATGATTCATAATCATAATAATTTCTATTTATTTAATAAAGTTGATAAAAATGATAATTTTAATGTGATTACTGAAATTACTATTTGATTTATTCCAAATTGTCAAATAGACCTCAATTTTTTCCTTGCTGATACGTTACTGATAGAAAGACAACTGCCTAAGTTTGATAAAATCTTGAGAGTTACTTATCGTTACTCATTAATTTATTAATCTGAATAACGTTGAAGTTTAGCATAAAACTTTATCAGAAAAGTCAAAAATATTTTGCTGTCAAACAAGTATATTGTACTGCTTACAGTTCGGCCGACCACCAAAGTATTATCTGAAATATCGAGAAAAAATTGATCTAAAAGCAATGAAAATGCAGAAAGAAGTTATTTTAGAAGAAGTATTATATTTTTTATTCAATTGTATAGTTTTAGTAACTGATTAAGATTAGTCATTATAGTCTGAATAATCACTTAAATCATCTAAAAATGTTATCCTTAAATAAATTTATTATCAAAATTTCTGCAATAAGTTTATTGTATTGTTTTGTCAGGTCAAAAATTCCACAACATTTTAAGTTTGTTTAATGATAAAAATTGCAATTCAATTTTTTCGTATTTACTAACTTTTAATTTATTCGACTTAAAGTTTCATATTTTCAGATTAGTCGTAGACATGTAGCACCTTCGTATTTAGAATCAGTCGTTCGTCAGTGGATTCAAGATGGCAACGTAAGTAAGTTGGAACTTTTGGTGCTATCAGGATGTGGTGATTTGCTTCTTGGTCATTCAACTAATAATCCAATTTCAAAAGCTTTTTTGGAGAAATTAAGCAATTATTTGGTACTTTTTTACTATACTTTTCAACTTTTATATTTTATTTTTATATTGAATTATTGGTGACACTCAAAGAAACAAATAATTGCATAATTATAAAAATTAGCTATTTTATTTTTTCACTTTCTCAAAAATAAATTTATTGCTACAGGGATTTGTGACATTGTGAGATGAATTATTTTTAGTATTCAACCAAAATGAATATTTTTTGATGGATTATTTCTCGAGAGTGAAGTGTGCCATACTAATTATAAGGCATCATTACATTGATAGAAAAAAAATAACTCTTTTTATACTGGTAAAAAAGCAATATCTATCATTTTTACCTTATTGAGAACAAAAAAGAAATCAAAGTATTAGCAATTATTATTTTTCATTCAGTGAAGATAATCAACGGAAAATTGCTGTCAGTATGCCTCATGCATGTGACTGACTGACTGACTTATGTAATTGTACAATAACAATCAACTTTTTTTATGTCAATAAAATTTTGACCTTCAAAATTTTTTCAAAAATTCATCCTTTTTTTTTTTGATCTAAGATTTGAAACGAATTTCAAACAAATTTTTGTAAGCCATGTAAATTGCGGATTTGGTACAACTGATCAATTTACTCACGTTAAGATAATTGATACAGATGTATTTAACCTTATGCTTTTTTTGAAATTCGTTTTTTTATGTCAATAAAATTTTGACCTTCAAAATTTTTTCAAAAATTCGTTTCAAATCTTAGATCAAAAAAAAAAGGATGAATTTTTGAAAAAATTTAAAATTAAAGATTATGTGCACTGATAAAAATTTTCAACATTTATTACGAATATTATTCTTGAACTTTGAATTTATCAATTTAATTTTGTGCATATTATATAAATTATCAAAAATTATCCTTTTGGAACAAATGTAGCATATGAAAAAAGTCATTTTGGTCTATATAATCTTCAGCATACTGTATGCAAATGTTTTCAGAATTGTGCTTCATTTTGAAAATTACACAAATATTGTATTATTATAAATAATTTTTATAGTAATGTCAAAGTCTACGAAGTAATTTCGGAATATGATAACAGAAAGTGATAACAGTTAAAAGATCATAAAGTTTAGGTTTCCTGAATGGAATACTTTGCAAATTATTTTAAAATTTTAGGAACAAATAAAAGAAATTCATAAAGCAATCAGAAAAGGTGAACTCGAAAAGGTCAAGGAATTGCTGAGTGTGAAAAAATTAGCCTTAGCTCGAAATCGGCGAGGTTTTACCCCGCTTCATACAGCTATAGTATACGAACAGACCGATATAATCCGTTACATTGCTATTAATTTTCCGTCTGTTTTGAATGCGCCTGACTATGTGAGTATTCAATATTTGCATAATTTATAGTAAATTAAAAATCATCTTGAACTATTATTAAATTAATTATTATGAAGTTTGGAAAACAATTAAGTATAATATTACAATTTGTCAATTTATGAAGTAATAATAGTACTTTGAAATAAACTCTTGCATTGTGTCTTGTAAATACTGACGAATAATTCATAACTGATTGATATCACTTAGATTTTCTTGCTTAAAATCATCATAGAGCATCAAAAATAACAACACAAACATGTAAATGTGTTAATATGTACTGAAATTAAGCAGTATAATATCTCAATATATACAAATCGAGAATTGTCCTAAATAATTTTTTAGTACTTAAAAAAGTTTGGTAATTAAGATTCGTTAGAGCAGTACTTGAATAATTAATTAAGAAAGTGATATTATAAAAATAAAAATACAGTTACTACAAATTATCTCAGAACAAACGCACACCAATGCACTACGCAGCAGCAACACGGGATGGTGGACATTATTTGCATATCCTTAGTAAAGCTGGAGCTAATCCATTAGCAACAGATAACGTAATATTTACTGCAAAGTTTCATTTTTTAATACAAATCAGTTTTGATTACTTACTGATTTTAATTCACACGCAAGAAATTTTTGGATCAATCTATATAATATTATCCTCATAAATTGAAAATGTGATATTAAATTGTCGTATATTATCATATTAGCTGTGATTTTTTATCATCAAAAGTATGATAAACAAACGTAAGTAAGCAAGATTTTCAGTGTAGATTTTATGATTAGTTTGTTTTAGGAAGAGCATACGGTGGATTACTATCGTCGCAATACAATGATGAATTTAAAATCCATCAAAGAAGATGATGATGAAGATGTTAATTTGGTTTCAGGGGAATTTATTGAGGAAGCGTCTCGTCTGAATTCACCTCAAAGTGATGATTCACTATCGTTTTTCGGGTATTTTTGTCTGCTTTTTAAAAAATATATTTACTCTTAAAAATATCATCATTACAGATAGAATTTATTGCTTTTAAATGCTATACAGTGGTGTATTTAGATTAAATTTTGAATCTAAATTAAACTTTAAGGTCACCTATCGTATCAATGAATTTGGAAGACTATGATGAACATGACAAGCAAGTATTTGAATTTTGTCTGCCAAATCAAAATGAATGCATGAGTGCTAATAACAAAGTCTATCTAGCAAAAACTGTTGCTCCAGTACTTACTATGGCACTATCTGAGGTATTTAATTCCCTTTTAATTTTTTCTTCATACTATTTTACATAGTTTTTAAAACAACACTTTTACAATAATAAATATTTTTCAAATCAAGCAAAATTTTATTAATCTTTTAAATCAAGTTAAATAACATTTGTATTATAGATAGTTTAATTTTAAGGTACTTCTACAACGTCCAATTGATCCAATCATTTTTATTGCTGATTTTTTGATCCAGTACAGAGAGGAAAATCCATTCACAACTTTTGATGATTTAATAAATTGATATTTTTAATTGGTTTTTACTCATAATAATTTCATGCTAAACAATGTACTGAACAATTATTACACTTTCACCGTTTTAATGAGGAAAACATTGATTACAAATTTAAAATTATAATTATATTCAAAATTATAAAATATAATTAAATGCATTTTTTCTTATCATTTTTTGATGGTAAAAAATCACAATAAAAGCACAACACACCAAAAAAATACGATAACGCATAACACACTTGTGGAAATAATTATATTATAACTATTTGTATTTAAAAGAGATTAAAATGTTTATATGACAATTATAATTGGTAATATATGATGAGTTTCTACGAAAAATTCAAAAATTTCAGATAAACAAAGTATGCAAATATTTGTGGAATGTTAAGAGTATGTAGTGAATGAATGAGTTAATAATTTTGTAGAATTGTTGAATTTCTTAAAGTTTTTATTATATAAGTGAAATTGAAAAAGATGCTCGCACTGCACAACCTTTCAGTGATTTGTACAAAAATGTGATGGATTATTCAGACGGACTTGCAAATATTTTAGTTTTAGCTAAAGCATATGATCGCTGGTTGAGTGATTGCTGAAATTTTGATAAAGTGCCGTTTGAAGATAATTTTATGAGTTGTGGATTGAAGGGATGATTGAGCTGTAAATGCTGCACATATTCATCAAATATTGGAGCTGTGAAACCACAATCTTCGCAGACGAATACCTAAATTATCAGTGATAAGACTCTTAATCTGTAAAATTCAGATAAGTATTGGATGAAGAAGTAGCATATTAGGTGCTATTAATATCAGTATGATAATTAATTTATCATTACAAGGATGATAAAAATTATTTTCAATATTTCATCTAATCATTAAAAGTAAAATTTTTTATAGTTTTTGCGATGGTATTATGGCTAATATTAACAAAATTAATCACAACTGATAAAAAAGTTACTAATAATTTAATTGAGTTTGTTAATTTAATTTGTGACTAACACTCATTTTCACTTAACTAAATTGCTTTCAATATTTGAATATCTAAGATAGTAATGACAAAGTCAAAACTATCACTTAACACTAACTTTCATTTGTAAAACTGATATTTTTAAATTCAAAAAAATCTTCGCTCACTTTTTATGGAAAAATAAAATTAAAATAATACTTATTATTTGGAAAAAGTAATAAGCATTATTTGATTATAATTCCATAGGTTGCGGACTTAAATGATTAAGTACCATTTGAATATATAATTAATCAGATTGAATAAACAATTACTCTTTGATTTTTCGCAATGTAATAAGAACAGTTTTGATTTTAAATTCAAATTACTGAAAATAAAACTTTTAAAATATGTCAAATTAGGTTATTTACAATCATACAATAATCAATTAGCATAAAATTATGTGCTAACTAATTGAAAGAACAATAATTAAATACAGTGCATCACCTTGCTTCTTCGTTCTTTGTAGCCGTAATTATGCTGTGTGCCGTGAACTTTTCGAAGATGTGATTCTAGTGAACATCTCTGAGTGAACGATTTCTCGCACTGATCGCATTTATAAGGTCGTACACCTGAAATCACATCCCTCTAGTTAATTCTTTCTTTAAAATAGTACAAAAACTGTGCTGAAAATGAACAACTTTATCGAAAAAAGCTTTTACTTTAAACACTAATTCACAAAGCTTATTACTGAT
This sequence comes from Thelazia callipaeda, assembly GCA_900618365.1. Lineage (NCBI taxonomy): Eukaryota > Metazoa > Nematoda > Chromadorea > Rhabditida > Thelaziidae > Thelazia > Thelazia callipaeda. Next base: position 10,358 of record UYYF01004664.1, read on the forward strand.
TCTAAATTTCAAAAACAAAAATACTTTTTCCAAACTTTCTCTTAAATACATCAATTTTATTTCAAGATTTCGGACAAATATCTGTTTCTGATCAAAATATATTTAGATCAAATAACTTGTTGGAAGTAAAGTAATAATATTATTATGAATACCTGTATGAGTTCTTGTGTGTCGTTTTAGATCAAATGTATCATTGAAACCTTTGCCACAAAATGTGCAGAGATATCGTTTAATTTCTGAATGACATTTTGCATGCCTATTCAAAAGCCTTTGCAGTGCGAATTTCTGCAATAAAATTAGCAATACAAAGAAAAGTTTGCTTTCAAAGACTTAAGTTATATTTGTATTCAAATACATATAAACGTACTTGAAATAAATTCCAATTAGCATAAAAATTATAATTATTTTTATTAAATATATAAATTCCAATTACCATAAAAATTATAATTAAAGTTTTTTTAAGTATGAAGTCAAAATTCAATTAAAAAAATCAAATTCATCATAACTAATTTATGCTAAATATTTGACTATCTTTTGAATGATATCAGAGCTTTGAAAATTAAAATAGAGCAAAAGTTTTATTTTTGTTTATAATTTTAAGCGCAATTACTTGAGAAAACATTAAAATCATTCGAAAAATCAAAATAACAAGCAGATAAAATTGAAAATTATATTTATATTTTCAAACTTTGCCACATATTCTGCATGTTAAAAGACCAGGTTCCGATGCTGGAGCAGGCGTAGTGTCCACATCCGGTAAACGTGAACTTTGTAACATGGGATTCTTCACACCATATCCACCGTTTATCCATTCTACTGTATTTACGCTTAGCTATAAACAAAAAAGACTTAATGAGTGGACCATTTTTATTTCAAATATTGTAAATAAATATTCAACGCTAAATTTATAAAAAGAAAATATGTGACAAAATGATATTTTTGAAATAAAATAATGAATGATTGCCAAAATAATCCGTTCTTAAGGTACTCAAAATAACACAAAAACAATATTCTTAAATTTTATGTAAATTATATATATATATATATATTAAAAAAAAAAAAAAA
>UYYF01004664.1:22307-44621 GCA_900618365.1 Thelazia callipaeda
CGAATTCAGCAGAAATCATCCAAATTAGACGAAAAAATAACCACTGCAAATAAAACGTTATAAAGGAACAAAATCCCTCCCAAAGGTCAAAAAACTACAAGAATTTTTTCTTGTAAAAAAAATAATTTTGCTAATAACATTCTCGCAATCGACAAATCCACATAGAAGCGGAGATCCTACTGCACACTGATCACAATTCAGCTGACATTATTATTGCGAATGACCAACAGATAACCATGAAGATGCACTATGTTTAGAAGAACACGTCAGGAGACGAAGACAAACATCATAACCTTCAGTATGAGATTGTAATTTTCGCTGATATATACAAAAATTTTAAGCTTTTGCTTGTGATAAATGCTGTATTTCATACAACAACGAACTAATTACAATCAAAAGGAAAAGCCGATAGAAATTCTAACTCACTGAGATGAAATGTCTGGTTTATGAATTTCATAGATGTACTTCGCTTCAAAAAAAATCCGTAGATATAACCTTATACATTTTAAGATGAAGCAATTTAGAATTTTTAGTTCATGAAAACACTCTTTCGTAGATCAAAATAACAGAAAAATTATTGTTTATTCGATAAATTTTAAATAATTGAAATGATGTTCAAGTTTTATCTAACTGATATTAGTGATTAACCAGCAAAAGTCTTCAACTTCTTCGATATAGATCAGAGTAGATTTAAAAGTACTACAAAAGAAAAGATCCCCTGCTATGTTAATTTTTTTGCAACTTTCATTAATATAAATCTTTATTCCTCATATTTTGCTACCAAATTATCAAAAATTGAAGTAGTTTCAACAATCAATGAACACAAAGATTTCTCAAAGAAATGCAAAATTATTTTCAATAACACAAATGGCTGCCAAAAATAGTTACTGATCAAAAGAAGCCAACTGAAAACCATCGACTTGTGAATCTTTCCGTTGCCAGTTGCCCAAACCAATTTCATAAAGTCGCATATGGAATGTTTGCAATGCTTGCTGATAGACTCCTTCGTTTTGTTTTGCTTCCAGAAAATTCCAGAATGGTTTGCTCCCACTAGTGTTAACCATTGCCATAACTTGAGCCCAACTTTCAAACATTTCCGATTTGCACAGGCGTGATGGTGAACCGGTTACTGTTCGACCCGTGAATGGATCCAAACGTTCAATGCTTCCTTAAAAAATCTTTCTGATGACAATAAAGATAAACATGCTACTCATATTGAATATAATGTTTTTAAATGTGGAAGATTTCATATCTGTCAGCATTCTCATCAAAAGTTAAAGCAGAGAAGTTTGTCCACGAATTTGATACGTAAGATTTTGTATTTTTATAGCAAATACAAAATACTGTCAAATTAAGCTTACGAAAAAGATTTAAAATATGAGCTTATATTTTATTTGTAGTGCTCTTTTATTTAAAGTCAAAGAAAAAAAATGTGTAAATAACAATGAAAAGCATACGCAATAACATACCAATTCCAGAAACCCAATTATGATATATTTCATTATGACCCGCTAGACTTGTTTGACAAGATTTAACTTTCACTTCATTTTTGGGCATAACACCAAATCGAAGTAACACTGCTTGCATGACCGCTGCATCATTACACGGAGTTCCAATACAAAGATATTTTATGAAAATGGGTTCCAGAAGATGTGAGAGAAGGGCTCCTTGTAGCCCTGAAACTGACACCATTGAAGATACACGAGCAATTTCCATCTTATTATCATATACTACATCATTTTTTCTCCAGGTCTGAGAATTCAAAAAAAATCAAAATTACATTTTAGTAAAGAGTAAACTGCCTATCAAAGCATATAAATTTGGATTCTCTGATGAAAAAATTAGAAAGTAATATGAAAGGAATCTTGACTCACCAAGCCAATTCCATTTCAACATCTTATCTGCTAAGCTCATCACATAAACATGTCCGGAAGTTGCCAGCTCATGAAATGTCTGTCGGCTTTCCGGTGGGGTTTGCAACCCACCTCCTCCCATATAGCACGACAATTTTTGCACATCACCATTAGTGAGCAAATTTGGGGGGAATGATATGTAAAGAACAATTTCGTAGCCGCACTAAAAATAAATTCAAAACTAAAAAACATTACTGCAGCAAAAATGTTGATCTTATCCTCTATTATCACTATTAGTTCAAAGAAAAATAGAATGTTAAAAGATTTAAAGATGCATCCTGCTGCTCATTTTAACTTTTACATCAATAGAAAGTACAGAGAGTACTACATCTGGGCGATCCACAACATTCAAAACATTTTAAAAAATGCTTATAACAAGCGTATATATCTAAGAAAATAAACCTTGAGACGAAATTTATTTGACGCTGGACAACGCTCAACAACACTATTTTTTGTTTTGTGGTTCCTTATCTGACCGAATAAATATAAGAGTAGTGCACGACGAGCTAAGACAGTGCCTAAAAAAAAACTGGTGTCTTGATAATCAGAACTAGTCAACTTTACTGTAGGCATCAAGGAAAGTTAGTTATTTCTAGACAGATCTCTGAATTTATTTCAAAAATTATACTTTGCATATGAATGAGGACGTTGCCTTGTGCATTCCTCAAAACTTGGCCACCAATAACAGCATTACGTCCTGTCCCAAAAGCAACCAGCTGCTTTTCTTTATTCGGTGTGATTAAAACGAAACTGAAAATGATTTATTGAGTACAATTTCCTCTTATAGTTCACTGTACTCAAATTATTGCGGAAAATTATTCAAAATTATTTTCAAAACTGTCCAAGAACAAATCTAGAATAGTAAATAATGGATATACCCTGACACAAAGCTAGTTATAGGACAAGCTTGATGATGACATAATGTCTCATATTCTCTTCGAACAAAAGAGCATATATCAGAACAAAAATTCAGATCTTCATCGTTTTTCGACCCTTTCAATGATAGGATCTCAACTGCATTTTCAGCATATAAATTGAACTAAAATAAGTGGAATGATAACCAAAACATATCTAACAATTGAACAAGTTCTAGGTTAGAATAAAACACGTCAACTTTATTCATATAGATCAAGATTTGAATTCCATCTTTTATCTTATAATAATTTAGGAGTTCTTAAATGAAAAATAATTAAAACGATGAAATAGGAAAACCAATGATCAAGAACTTATAAAAAACTGCATTACTGATACTAAATTCAGCTGAAAAAAAAAGGCTGTTCATGGTTTTGGAACGCTAAATGGCTAGGATCCTCAAAATATGCAAACTCATAATTACAAAGAGATATTTAAAATTATTCGACAGGTCATTCTATTTTTCACTGAGCCATGGTCCACAGAAATATCACGTTACAGAAAAAGAAAAAACTATAAATGTATCCTCAATTTCTCAAACAGTGAATATGACGATGAACAAACCCTGAACAACTTCATTAAAGCTTGCTCAGCTGCAGCATTTTTGGCGGTTTTCTTGGATTGTCCAGTACCTTCAAATCTGTCAGTTCCATTTACTACTAAGATACATTTAAATAATGGTGGTTCTGTTGGTCCGTTGATATTTTTCGGTCCATCATAGACTATATCTGGTTTTTTTTTCCGCTGTAATAAATATGAATTTCAATTATGTAACACTTGCGATATTAAATATTTCAGTTCACAGTGCACCATGAAGAATATGCACTAATCCATTCACAAACAGATGCAGCGAAGTAGAACAGAACGAAACGAAACATAACCTGTTTACAAAGAAAGTTCTGGTTACAGTAACACCTCACTACAAGTCAAAAATACATACAAAGAAAAACTAATAATAAATAAACAGAAAATTTTACGTCTTGTTTCAGCATCAGCTGATGCAAAGCATATGGTGCAGAAAGAATCTCTGTAATTCGTTTTAATCTTTCATCTTCTAACGGCCAAGTTATTTCCAGCTCCTCTTTCAATACCTTTTCGCATGCAGAATCTTTAGCTTTTTGCTTTGTATCGTGAGCCGGACCAACAATAGTTTCTAAAAATCATTTTTATCTCAATACTTGAGACTTAATTCTATGAAAACTACTAAAACCTTTCATAATTACTTAAACTATGCAGACTGACATAATTTTTATATCTTCATCATCATAAAAAAGGCTATTATAAAGAATCCAAATACGTATAATGGCTGAAAGAGTGAGACAAATCTACGCGCGAACCAAAATACTCAACTTTGGTGTCTCCATTAACAGAACAATTCTTAGCTTACACACATTAATTGTCTAAAAATATTAAACTGCGAACTCCATTTTTCAATAAAGAGTATCGCTTTCATTACACAAAATAAAACATGTAATAACGACCTGTAGAAACCATGTTGCAATTTTTTCAATTTCAGATAAAATCATATAAAAACAATTTGGTGAGTACAAGTCGTCAGCACATGCTTACTATTATTGTCGAGCGTAATACGGCATAGGAATCGACTATTTCCTTGGACGGGTTTTCCGTCAACAGTGACCACATCCACTTCCATGGTTCGATCGTAGAAACTGAGCGCTTGTGTCAAAACCTCAACGCAAATATTACTATCACACAACATTTTCAAAAAAAGCGAATGCTTGTTTTCTAGCTCATTACAGTAGGTTTAAACACAAAATAGGATATTTTATTTCTCCCTTTTGACACTATGTCTTTGCAAAGCTAATAAACTTGGAACAAAAGGAAGCTTATGAATTGAAAGTGAAAGATGATTTTCTGGTCATGAATTACGAGCTGAGGAAGAACTAGTGCTGGTTTTAAAACTTAGAGTAAATTTTTTTATATAACTTATTACCCAAGCTGTCCTCTTTTTTTCCATTTATGCATAGGATAAGTAAAAATCTTTTAACGAATTTACTTTGGCAAAAATCTTTTCTTCGGTAAGCTGATATTTAATCCAATTTTTCTTGACTTAATATTTTTATGCTTAAAACAGAACTTCGATCAATTTAGCAAATAAAAAGTTTTAAGAATGTTTCGCAATGATTACTGGAACTAAAGTCAAATAATTAGATCGTAATTTATACTATAAAATTTTTTCGTATATGGAATGAGATAATCCATTCGCTTTTTTGTGCCGTTGTGAGATAATAATACAAAAACGCTAACGTAATAAAAGCACCTAACTACTTTAAAAACTGATACCTGCATTGGTTTTCCAGGTTTTAAATTCATGGTTCGACGTTCCACCGTTTTCAGTTCTTCTTGTGGTACGTCAAAAAGATCAACCAATGCCTATATGAAATAGACATTTGTTATAATATCACTGAATATAAAAAAGCCTTCCAACTGAGGAAGAATCAACACTGGTTTTGAAATTTAAAGTACTACCTTACATAAAACTCACTACTCAAGCCGTTTCCTCCTTTTCCACTATTGCAATGGAGAGTGGGAATCATTTAATATTAACATTAAGATATCAAAAAGGTCTTTCACTAGTAAAAATTTACTTAACAGTTTAATAAAGAAGGGCCAATTAAAAATTATATACCAACAAAATCAATGCATAATGTCACCAAAATGTCAATAAAAATATTTCATTCATTTAACACTGATAATTTGTTTGTAGTATTTTGGACCTGAACATTTGATAGAGATTTCAGTAATTGGTCTATATAAGGGGATAAAGCAATGCTTTCAGAAACTGTTAGAAAAATTCAATTACTGCAAGATAAGAAATTTATGCTCACTTTACGAATAACGGCATTTTTGGTCGGAGATTTTCCATAGCCTTCATAAGAGAAACTTTTTCGCTGATCAGGCAAAGACAATACGCACCTGAAATCTTTTTCAAATGGCTAAAAATTTCAGCAGTTATCAACCGATAGTATAGTATAGTGAAAAAACTTAACAAACTTTTCATTGAATGGCAAAACTATACCTGGCTGCACATTTTTGTGCGAACATCTTCACTCGAACAGACTCACATATACACACTTTTAGTGAATGAGATAAAATGAAAATTCTGTAATTTTCCACTACACTAACAAATTAAGACTAAATCCAAGCTATAAATTTATCACAAAACTGACTGATACAAAACAGTGATGCATTATGACGCTAAAACAATTCGCTTCATTCCCAATTACTAAAAAAAAATTATAAAATGGATAAAAGACTAGATGAATAAAGATGCAAACCTGAATTTTCTTGGAGTTTTGCAATCAGCCCCAGGAGTCAATTCAGTGAAAGTAAATTGTGGTGAAAACTTAACACCGCTCATTCGTTCCTTATCCTTAAAAATGGTACTTACCAAAAATAAGCCATGATGGAAGCTTACTAAATGTTAACAAGCTCCATCATACCTTATTTCAGATATTAATAATATATATTATAAAGACATACTCTACATAGTCGTGCAAAAAAGTCGTGAAGAGAATTGCAAGTGATATACTCTTTTCTTATGTTTTCCTGAAAATTTGTAAAATAAGACTAGTATTTTCAAATTACGTGACACAAACCAGCAGAATATTATTCCTAATAATACAATATACTTGAAGAAAATACAGAAAAAATTAAACCTAACATATCATGCTTGTAAGCTTATACATATACTAGAAGACCAGTTCATATTTTATACTGATCATGAGACTTTCATTGCTCGAAAACTCTCATATTATAGGGATCAACCTCTAGAAGGAATGAAAAATAGCATTAAATAGTAACAACTGTATCCATAATACAGAACTAACAATTAACCTGCATGTTTAAAAAAGTGTGCCTGTAAAAGAAGAATTTTTTAAGGAAATATGCATTTGGAACTCAATACTGTTACTAAATTTAGCATACTTTTAGAAAAGTCTAAAAAACAAGTTTTGGACTTGCATGGACTTGAATCTTAAGGTACTGAAACTATTCTAACAGTTATTTTATAAGGTCGATAACAAAATGCATTACTTTCCTTAAATTAATTAAATATCATTTTAATAAATAAAATATAAAAGTTCTACAGGAAGCAAATGCAGTGACTCAAAATACGCTGAATAAACATGATGATTTCTCATCGTCCTATAAAAGTTCATTTTTATGCTTATCAAATGAATAAATGAATTCTAATGAACTGTACTAAGTAAAACTTTTACGCTTTTATACATTCGAACACCTGAAATTGCACTTTATACGACAGATTTAAGTTAAAGAAACTTTTCTAATCAATCACAAAAAGTATAACACGGCATAATATTGTTAATATCAAAACAAATACAACTGTAAATAGTGGCTGCTTTACTGCGATCTTTAATTCTGACCCAAATTTTATCTTCTATTTGCATCTCCAAAGGAAATAAACAGTGATTTTAAGAAGTTATTCAACCATGAGACTTCTAAATTATGTATCAGATTTGATGAAGCATGCATATATGTAATTCAAGTATCTCACAAATATCACAACTATATACTTAATCATAAATATGATAAATCTGGATACCGCGTTAAAAAAATTTATTTTCTTCAAGCGTATAAATCACAGTTTACCTCCAACTTTTTTGTATGTTGAGTATAATTCACAGTCTTCTTCTCTTCTGATGTTGGATTATCTAATCTGATGTCAGGTCGTAATTGTTTTAAAGCTGATTCACATGCAAGCTGCAAATACTCTTAGTTAACATCAACATACATTTGATAGATGAAACATAAGCGTAAGATAAATGTATAAAAGTATTGATGCGTGATATAAAAATCCAGCAATGTAAAAACAGAGATTAAACAAATAAAAAATTAAAACTTGTTTTGCAGCTTTCTTATTTGAACCCTCTGCTGAGTATGTTTTTCCTCGTAATATAATGCTACATTCGAAACGTGGCAACTTGTTAACCATCATATGAAAATACGAAACTTATTATACAATATAATAAAAAGCATGTTTGTTTTTTTAAATTATCTATGACTCTAAAACCCAATCACGAAATGAGCAAATTGAGTTCCTGATCTCAACTGAAAACGCACCATGACGAAACAGATTCTACTATCAAGAGCATTAGTATTTATAAATACTAAAGTCTATAATCAAATCTCTTCAAATTTACTGAAACTTACTTTATTTCCTATCAAATAAGACATTCTTTATTTATGATAAAGAATTTTGAGATTTCAAAAGTCAGCATGCCCATATAGAATGATGGCATAAACATCAGTAATAACCATAACAAATTTACGCAGTCTTTCATTACTCAAAATCAATATATACCGTCTTGTAAGTACAATAGTCTTTGAAATCGGGGTACAATTCGTTTAGAATCATTGCTGCAGTCTTGCCAACTGTGTTGTAACGTTTTTGTCTTTTCTTTGGAGGAAATTCGTAATAATTCTAAACATTGTAGATATAATAAACAAGTGTGGTTTATTAAAATGCTTTATCAAGTAACTCTCAATTTAGTAATTATAACCAGTAATTTATAAATTCATGTTGGTTAACAATAAAAATGTGATCGATTCAAGTTTTCACACCAAAGTACTAAAAGCATTTACAACACTTTGCACTGCTTTTACTTCTGTTACGAACCCAATTTTACCTTTGCATACAGCGATTAAAATTATCATTATTAGATTGCAAATTAATTTTCTAAATAATATTAAAGATCGGAAACCACAGTAATTCACATTTTACAAAACTATTTTCACATTATTTTTAACTTCGAAAAAATATTCATACAAAATTCGGAGCTACTAATGGAATACATGACCAAAAATATTATGAAAAACTTTAAGTTTGGAGATTAAATCTGCTGAATTTAATGAAATATCATTATTATTCAGGCTAAATTATGGATCCTCTAATAATTTTATTGAACAATAAGCAAAAACCATAAAACATCATTATATGCAAGTATATGACACAAAAAATCACTAAAATCACAGAAATTTACTTTTATTTACTTCTTCAGCTACCACTGAATTTCATATTTATTTCGAGCACATGATATTACTATTTTCAGAAAACATTTTACTGCTCACAAACTTCAATTAGCAGAAAGTTTATACAATTCCCGGTATATTTACATTTCAGTGTATGCTATATAATAAACACTACATTAGATTCGTAACAGAAGCTGCATAACACCACGTCTGATTCGTCACTTACTGTACGTCTTGAACTTCTTAATGAATTAATAAAGCTCTATATATTTTTACTTACTTTTTTTGGAAAGGTACCACTACCACTAAATGAACGTTTTACACCTGGTGAAGTATATGGAACCGATGACTGCTGCTGCTTTGGTAGAAAATTGTTATAACCGTAATAGTTAAAAGGATAGATATCTGTGCTAAGATACTGCTGCTGATTTAGATGATGATAATCTTGATGATATCCCATATTACTACAACCGCTGATCTTACTAGCACTATTTTTGATATCATTGCCAACACTAATTGGATAGTAAATTCGCTGCTGCTGCGGTTGTGTTAATGATGGTGCTAGTTCTGATGGAGAATTACTCGGTTTTATCCAATTTCGATAAGCATTGCTACCTACACTGCCTCCACTCACACCACTGTAATAGTTTTGACCATCCATTACCAGTGTCACAAATTCTGAGTTCTAAACATCAATATAAATTTATTTCTGAAAGTAAATATCAGTACAGCAGAATTACCGATTCCATCAACGATAGACAAGATAACAGGATGATGAGTGTGATATGCTTACGCTCAATAGCATGGAAACATCAGTATATTGAAGCATTGAAATACACACACCAAACTAGAAATACCGCCAGTGTCAAGCAGAAAGTTAAGCTTGACCTAGATTCCTCACTCTCACTTTCCACCGTGACTCATACTTCTTCAATCAAGCAGTAAATCGATCACTGACCCTGGTTCAATTTTTCACAGCGATAAACTACGGCTTGTATTAGTATGTAAGTGCTATGTAAGTATGCACGCGAAAATTTGTTTTCGAATCATTTTTAGTCCCTACAGTGCAAAGGTAAAATAGAACTGATAGACAAGAGAGAAACATGAAAGCCTTCCCGCCTCCCCGTCTTCGACCAACCTTGTTAAACGATAACGCATATATAACTACCCATTGATTGATTGTTACGAGCACGGTTTTATAGACCCAGTATGCAAAAAATTATCTCACTCACAGTACGATTCATTTTTTCCGTGAATGAAAGCGTAAAGCACGTGTTACACAGTTGAGCAATGCTATAGGAAGTCGTTATTTACTGGTATATGTTTTTCGAATAGGCTATGTTTTGCGACCAAATTTAGAAATTAATTGTAAAATATTAGTTTAAAAAATTGGTGACGCTTTTTTGCGTGTTACTTTTATATTTTATTTACAAAGAAACTACTTGTGTTTACCAGGAAAATAATATTTGTCTTAGAAATAAATGAGTGAGGTATCAAAATAGAAATATACTAGCAAACTTACCTGTTGTGTTGGATCTGAGTGATGATGCTATTAGTAAAGTTTCTTTTGAGACTTAATTATTTTGCGGAAAAAATCCCAACTACTATAGGCACAAATTTTGATTATGTTAGTGGCTCAACTAACGGTAATCATTATATATCATTTATTTGTTTGCTTTTTTAAATATTTTTCATATATATGCCATGTTTTAAGACCATAATTACAATTACCGATATAATGATTACCGTTAGTTGAGTATTATTTTTAAAAAATTTCATATAATATTTGCATAAAAATTTTGTACGTTGTGAATATTTCATGCATGGAAAGTGAAAATTATACAAAAAAATTAGCATAACAGATGACAATAAGTATTGCAGTGATAATAAATAAATAAATAATAAAGTAAACACACAGAATTTTCCTTCGTAATTAAATTATTAAATTTCTGCAAAACAAAAACATCGCCTAGCAATTTAAAATGTTCAAATTTTGTGACATCAATAATTCTAAACAAATAATTGCAATTATCAAAAGTTTGGTCCATTCTTCACTTTGTAGTCAGCGATCACTTTTCCCTTATCAGACATATTTATTAACATCGTACTTTTTCACTCTTTTGACAAAATTGTACTGTCAGTGCTACAGTACTTCTTATTAAAAAAGCAAAAGTATACGGGTACTCTTGCATTACACTGTAAACTTTTTCATGCATCGAATCATAGTGATAGTGTCCTATCAATATGATATTACTATATCTTACTCGCGATACTGTAATTCAATCTATCATTTTAACGATGTAGTATCTTTTGCGAGTTGTAATATTATTATTTGCTTTACAGACTTTATTTGAGTTCAGGTATATATCCAATTCAACAGTCCTTTCTTCAAATGGAAAGTTTAATAATTATGATATTAAAATAAACCATTTCTATCTATTATGGCGACCTCCACCTTGCTCTCGAATTGTAACATTTGCTTTTCATTACTGCGTTTTCATCACATACACTTTCACAACTCAACTTCTCCATCGATAATGTTTCACTCTCTGGTCATCACTGCGTGCTCTATTTTGGGCATGTTTTTTCTCTGTAGCATACTCTTTTTATGTGATTTGTTGGTTTTGTATGAAGTCTTTCGCAGTGTTTCATGTGATGTATAATTCTCTATTTCTCGTAAATACGCAAACTTTTTTCTGTGGATGAGAAAAGATCTTTGTAGTCTCTCTGAATATATGATCTCTATTAATTTCATTTCAATTAAGTTTGTACGAATAAAATTTTGCTATGAAAAAATTAATCCTAATTGGTATAAATTAGAGAGTTAAAAAATTGCATGGATATGTAGGATTTTCCTTGGAAATTTATTGAAATCTGACCTGAATTTGACAGTTTGTAGTCAATAAATTGGAAAGAAGAATCCAGAATCACTTAGTGATTGCTTGTGGTTGAAAGTCATGGAAAAGTCAAAAAACTTTATGATTTTAAAGAAATAAATTGTTTGATAGAATTAATTTCCCTTCTTAACGATTCCCTTCTTAACGTTTTTTTTATCAAGTTTATGTACTACTTTGTTTTGCTATTTCAGCTTATACATGTATCGCAGAGCTAGTGAATTCTTTCGCAGAAGTGCACAGGTTAGAAGTAATTTATGTGCCTTCAAATTTGTTGTCTCTCTCCATATTTTTTCGTTATCTTTTATTGTTATTATAACTTACAAAATTAATTTACATATTAATTTCGTTCTCGAAATGATTTGAATGAGATTGTGACTAGCAGTAAGCAAATGTTAATAAAGCAAAGTGAATATTATTACTTTATAGTCATTATCTTGCAGAATTTTATTTCACAAAAGTGTGTATATTTTGGAGGAACTACTTTAGCAGCTGCAGCGTCACTTGCTCTTACCGATAAGGATCTCAAGAAGCAACCTTTATGGTCTGTTATTGTTATGAAGATAATATTTAATGTTTAGGTCACTGTAATATAAGAAAAAAAATTTTGCCCCCTTAGTTTTTGTTGAAAAAATTACTGTTATGTAATTTATTCCAAGAGGGACGGAATAATCATTGTATTTTATTATATCTTTCCTTTAACAATTCAAAAATTTCAATTATTGTGCACAAATATAAAATTTGATTTTTAGAATTTGTGGACTAAACTTCTAGGTAGTTATTTATTAATTATTTTCTAGTATCTGTTGCTTCACATTATAAAACTCTGTTATTCATTACTACACAAGTTACAATGAGTTAAGCTATTATTATAAGAAATTTCTTCGATGGAAAATCCAAAATATGCTAGTATATTTGCAGTTCTGGGAAATAATTCTTATTTGCAGGTATCAGACTGCTGTACGTAAATTGTCATTTGCAATAAAATATACGAATCGGAAAGGTTTTTTGGATGATGTAATACTGCTAGAAAATCTTCGTGAAAAACTAGCACCGTATGTGGTTTCTTCCTTTTTCTAAAAAATTTCTATTAGCACTGGTTTGTTCACTCTCTTGATGTTTTGAATTTAAGTTGACTATTTTGATTCCTTCTTATAGGTACTCAGATTCAACAAATGCTGATATTTTATGGCGATACGCTAGAGTATTACTTGAAATTGGCTTATGGACATCGAGTGCTGATAAAAATCGAATGAAAACTTTTCTTGAGGTCTGTTTGATCTTTTTTATTCTCTGTATATTGCTGCAAATGGTAGAAGTAAAAAGAAATCTGGGAGTTGCTTTGATTGTTAACTTCGAAAATTATGAAAGCATTCTTTGAAGCATTTTTCACTGTTGTTGTTTGTAATTGTTTTATAAATTTCATATTTTAGGCAGAAAAAATGGCCGAAAAAGCTGTCCAGTATGAAAACCCACATGATCCGAATGCTGACATTCACAAGTGGTAAATTTTACTCAATTATTTAAAGAACTTTTTTGTAGGGATTTACTTGACTATCTCACCAGAATGAGGATCAAATTGAAAACAGTCTCACTTTTCACTGCTGTTGTCTGTAATTGTTTTATTTCATACGCTTTCTTAAAAAATTATTTGCTTTGGTATTAGAGCTAGTAATAGTTATATGTACAAGCAAATATTCTGATGTTTTTAAATTAAAGTACAGGTATGGAATAATACTCGTGAAATTGACGGATTTTCGATCGAGTAAGAAACTAGATGAAGCAAAAAAGCATCTTGAAAGAGCAATTCAATTGGATCCTAAGGACGCTAGGTCATGGGAGTATCTTGGTTTGTACTTTATTCCCATTTGTATTATTAGTCACGAATGTTTGCATTACTGATTTACGCAATTGTTTTGTGGCTTATAAATTAGTGGTAATATAAAAGAACTGATATTTCTTCAAATTTTTGGTCAGTTCAGTTGAGCTTCAAGCCGTGAGACGTGGCTTGTTAATTCAAGTGATGTAACAGCATTAAGAGGTTAAATCACGTGTTGTTCTTCTTTTTGCATCTTAATGAGAATGAAAAACAGCTTTAAATAAATTTTGGAAAACTACATTTTTTAAGGTTATTCCAATTGTTGTGGTGAGACTTACAAACAATCTTTTCATAACATATTTCACATGTACATATAAATACTTTGTTTTTGCAAATTACGAAAAAATTTGTCTATTTCCTCTAACAAATTATCACTTGCGATTGTTTTGACGTATATTTTTTCTAAAATTTGCTTAGGCTAGTGTTGTTGGATATACTCTTCTATTCTCTGGTAGTGACTGGTCTTCATGAGCAGATGCTTTTGAAATTTTAGTCACAGTTTTTTTCTGTAGCTTCATGTGTCGTGTTGACTTCTGGGTTGCTTGGTATGTTGTCGGTAATATGCTAGCTGCCTTTAATATAAATTATTTAGAAATTTTTTGTAAGATATAGCTATGAGTAGGTGAAATGTTTGGGAATGTTTTTGCAAATTTGGTTCATTGCAAAGGTCGCAGACTCAAATTTTACGTTTTTAAGTTGAAACTGGTAGTACCTTCATTGAATTACTGATGCCTCTATAAAAGTCGTTGTTAGATTTAAATTAGACAAAAAATGAATAGGATCATTACCTTTGTTGATTGCTTCGTTGATTGAACTGCTGCTTCAGTGAAATCAGAAAATTGCACATCCTCCATTGTTTTTGCTGGTGGTGGTAAATCATCTGGTTTAGCAAATCTATAAAAATTTCTTTTATCTACAATTTCTTTAAACTTTTACTCTGCTGCTTGATCATTATTTGTATAAAGCATGTTCGGGTCACGATATCACTTGCAGACACAATTTGCTATCATTATGAGATTGTTTCAAGTACTTGCCATTTTTTTATCGCTTGAATACATCAAGTATCTAAATTACTAACTTTATTTCTGGCTTTTTCAGTGATAAGGAGTCGGAACTTCTTATTTCTGCTTCATCAGTCTGAAATTGATTAATTTAATAACAGAGAGTGATGATTTCATATCGTCTACATAATTTAAATTGCTTTTTATACAAATTCATGAAATGATTGCAATTATTTTTATAATGTTTAGTACGGATGAATATTTTACCAAAGCTGTTATGTAGCAACTTTTATTTTGTGAAAAACTGCAAGAAAACATGATAACGTGCGTCATCACTTTCAGATATGATTTCACTTAATTTCTGGCATTCTTCAGAATATCAGAGCATGGTTTGCTAAAGAATCTAATGCTTTCAGTCTTTATGAACTGCATAATCTTAAATAAGTTAAATAGGAAGTATATATGGGATGATAACAAACGATTTGAGGAATGCAGTTCATTGTTCGCTCCTTCATTGTTGAAGTATTTAATTTGGTTTTCGTTTGCGATATTTGTTCACGATTTTTTCCAATTAACGGAGTTTCTTCTTTTTTATATTTGCTCAGCAGATTAATATTACTGAAATATAATCATGTTTTACTGTGCTATTGTTTACTTCGTCTAAAATATTTAAGGTCGTATTTTAATTAACTGCTGTTCTGTAATACAGAGAAAGTAATACTTATGCTTTCTTCCTTGAAACCCTCTAAAAGTACACGCATATAAATTTTAATATTCATGAAACAAACTTTGTGGATGATGTGAATGTTTCGATACCAAGGCACATTTTTTTATCCTTAAAATAATATAAACTGTTATGCACAAATACTTCTGTAAAGCTAAAAACTAAAAGCTTCTGAATTAACTTTCTATTAATCAATTCATCCAGTGAAAAATTCTAACTTCTGAAGAATATATGAGATCTAATTATGCCCTGTACATATTTCTAAATTTTTTCAAGCATTATTCGAAAGAAAATGGTGGAAAATCTTTTATTTTATTGCTTTTTCTTGACATTAAAACTAATCAAGTTGATTATCAAATTGCATGTATGGTAGCGATATTTTGGAAATTTAAAAAATTAAGTTACTCTTATTTCTTTCAAGTCATCCTTCGTTTTCTTCCTTTTTAAAACTTTTGTCTTTTCACGTTTTTGATATATCTTACACATTTTTTTGTATGTTCTGAAATTAAAATGCAGTTAAATTTCAATGGAGTAACTTACACTAATTATGAACTATCGTATTTCTAATTTTATGCATCACTAGAAACTATAATTTTTTTTAATATTATCTTAGAAAGTCATTATATGGTAATTTAGATTTCATTTCAGTTTGTATCATTACTTACGTAATTTGACATTCGAGAGTAATATCATGGTTTTGTTATGTAATTTTAAATGTCTAAAAATCAGAACAGTATTTTCGCGTGTCTGATCCTCAAATTTGTGGAGTATTATAGCTGAACGCTTTAGAAATACAAAAATTAAAGCTGTAAAAAATTTGATTCAAGAATTTTTGTACTTGAAACTGGTTTGAAATTTGCCTAGACAGGAAAAGGTCTCAGTTATTTGAGTAACCCCACCATTATTGACGACAGCTTAAAAAAATGATTGCAAGCATTGATTTTGCTTATTTATAAACTAAAAAATCTCCATTCTTCCCAAATCGTTTTTAAATTTGTCTGCTTCATATTAAAAATTAAGGGTTAAAAAAACATATTCTATACATATGAAATGAAAATAGCACTTTTTTGTCCATTTCAGTATATGGTTTTCATATTTGTTTATTTTTTCTGGAATTTTAAATATTTGTTAATGATCGTACAATTTTTACTTGAATAAGTATTTCAGGTATTGTGCAGTATATGCAAAAAGATTATAGTGACGCAGTGCAAAGCCATGAGAAGGCGGAATCGTTGCAGGTATTCATTTTTATTTGTGATATAGATAGAGTTTCTAGCATTCATTTTTAGAGAGAAGTTTTTGATCTAGAACTCCATGTTTTACATAATATTTCTTTGTTATCGGAGAATGGTTCTTCACGAGTTTTAGAACGCACATTCTCTAAAGCATTTTGTTTTTAATTTTGCGCATGTGATTCGTGAAAATTCTCGATGTTCGAAACGTGTTGTAAATTTTTAGCACTTTTTTTTTCAATTTTATATTAAAAATATTAAACAAAAGAGTTAGTGACGGAAAATAGCTTTTTCACATTTCACTTTGTTGTTTTCAGCCTGGCTTCTCCAATGAAAACATGTTTTGGCTTGGAAAGGCGGAACTTGCTTTGAGGAAGAAAAAACAAGCATGTGAAACTTTTTTGAAGGCAAAAGGTTTAAGTCCACATTACAGGAATGAATTCAAGGTTTGAAAGACTTTTTTATTTGGACCTAAGCAATTGGTGACATGTAAATTATATAGTGCGATAATGTATTTTATCAGTCAAAATCTTGCTGTTTATTGCTAGTAATGTAAAATTAGTGGTGCATGCTGTTGCAGTAGTGTGCAAAAAAAATATATGGAAACATTAAAAAATATCAAAGTATGGGGACATTTTTTTTGTTTATTCATTACATGATTATAATCAGTATAAATACAATCTAAGATAGCAGCAAGAAAATGAACGATGCAATGAGTAAATTTTGCATGGGGAAGTGATAAGTTTTGAATTTGAATAATCATTTATTATTTTTATGATCATTTTTCATTGCACTTCAGATTGGAGTTCAAACTCGCGAATTTTTGTTGAAAACTTGCCGAATGCGTCCGGAAGATATCCCAGATTCATCTCTTCCTTACTGATGCTGCTCATTTTTTTCATATTATTGTAACAGTATAGGAGTTTTTCGCTATTGATAAAATGTGAATAGTATCATTTTCTAATATTGCAATAAAGATTATAGTGAAAGAAAGTTATTTTTATATTACTGCAGACGATTTTTTTGTTTTATAGTATTGCAAGTAATTTCGTTTTGGTGCATTCTCTATTTCACATCGTCATGCGCAAATTAAAACTTTTTACATGTTCTGTTCTTGCTTGCAAATCACCTGAACACTGGTTATCTTCAACTAAGGTTAATGTAAAATATCAGTTCTATATTTTTTTTAGCAAACTACAGAACCAGATAATTAATGATGTGGAAAGTTATACATTGAATTGGAGGTGGGAGGTTATTCTTAGATCAGAGATTTAAGTAACTACATTAAGTTGAGATCTATATTTTTCTTTTTAAGATTATGGTTGCAAACGCTTTTGTAGTTTTTGCATGAAACCAACAAGGAATTTTCTAAAGCTATAAAATTGAATTCCGCACACTCCCATTAGGTTTTGAATGAACCTTTTAAAGGGTTCTGTAATGTCAGGCTTTTATCAATACGTAAGCAGGTTTTCTTTACAGATGATGGCAAAAATATGGAAGTACCCGTTGGTCAAATTATGTAGTGCAGGATTGGTAGGATATATTGGGTTTGGTGTGGTGGATTCAGTTGACTCAAGTTCTCTTTTGGATGATAATCAAAAGTGGTAATTTATTTTTCATAATAATAAAACTGAATCTCGAGTTTATCTTGTTTGTTCTATCCATCATATCATTCCTTCGGATTGATTTGTGATTTTTTCAAAATTAGGAGAGAATACCGGTCAGATTTTTACGAATATTATTTTAAATTTGCGGAAGTAATTGGTATTAGACACTACATTGAAGAGGATTATCGAGAGAATATTCCAAGTGGTTCTTATTTAAGGTGATCCTTTTTTTCATTGACTAAGTTTTTATCTTCAAGTAAATCTGACAATTTTTCAAATCTAACTTAATATATTACTTTCAACTTCATAACTGTAATTATTTTCGATATTTATTTCTTTTCAATGCTGCGATTGCTCCTAATTTTCCTCCTACCATGTGGAATGTTCGTAGTCATCTGAATTGAAATAAACATTTCGAATTTATGTATTATATTTGTCAGAATTCGGCGGGAAAACTAAATTTTTGGAGATTTATTTATGAGTTCAAGAAGCTTCTTGTATCGATATTGTAGTGAAATGTTATTATAGATGTGCTATTGATTCTCTAGAAAAAGCTCATCACATAATCAGTTTTGATAGTGATGACAGAATACGAAGAAGGGTTTTACGCAAGGTATTTTCTATTTGTATGTTTTATAAAATTAGTGCAATGTTTAGTGGAATCTTTTCAAATAAAGTAACTGGGTGAAAATATGTCATATTATATCTCGCTTATTCTTTTTTCAGTTTTCCTCGTTCAATATTTTAAAGCGAATTAAGAGTGTAATCTGTGGTTGATTGCTGTAACTACTGTTATTATGTTATGACATTCTTTTTTAGATTATTGAGTGTTGTAATTTTAGGCGCACCGTTATATGATCAAAGCGATAAATGACGAAGATGATGTAGATTTACGGGCTGAAGCTCATAAATGGTATTGATCCTTTACTATGTCTTCTAAAAATTGATTAATTTCATTAGTGTTTCAGAAGTATACAATTTCAGAAGTATACAATGAACATCTATATTTGAACTCTTTAAAATTTAAGGTATGGTATAATCATGTTGAAAAGATCCAAATACGGAAATCAAGAAAAGCGATTGCTGAAAGCAGTAAATGAATTGGAAAAGGCATTAGTTGTTGACAGCATTGATCCAAAGGTGTGGTATTATTTGGGTCAGTTCTGATCGCTCTTGTTCATTTCTACTAATTCGTACCAAAAAATTCTCCTGGAATTTACTCATTTTTCCATATTCATAAACTCAATCAAACAATTATTTGTTTCATTGAGATGCAAAATCTACATTTTAATGAAAATAAAATGAAATTTGCCTAAATATTTGGACAGATAGTTAAAGTTGTGAGTTTAAAATGTTCAAATCTTAATATTATCTCAGTTTAAAGTGTTTATTTTGCAAGATAATTATAATTTCAACAGTAATTACGCAGTTAACATCAATTTTTTTGTTCTGGTCAAGATTTTTAAGGCTTACCAGAAGATTAAAATAAACCGCAATATTTAATTTTGGTCAGCCGTTTATAGGTATTGCCAAAAATAAGCTTGGGGAGCATCAGCAAGCCGTGGACTGCCATTTGCGATCACGAAAATTAAAAGTAATTGGATATATATCAAACACTGCTTAACTGTTTTGCTCGTATCATAAAATTCTTTTAGAAATTTTAGTGGTACCTAGAAATCAAGTATTCGTTAAATGTGTTGTTCGTAACATTTACGAAAGATTGATTACAAGAACATACGACAAATTCTATAACTGTATAATATAAAAGTAGCATTTGAGACTCTTTCTATCAACAAAGATTGTCTGTATCCAAATTCTTTTGCTTAAGGTTTCTTTAATGAATGCGATGAGCACTTCACTGCTGCGCTAAATTATTCATAGGAGTTTCTCAAGCTTAAAAAGAGTAGTTTGTAAGAGAAGGTTCAAAGTATTACTTTGAATCAGTGTATAGGGATATTTTGAAATTCGGATCATAAATGCTTGCTTTTTATCTTGGTTTTAGTTGTTTTCTTCAAATAACAATCTTAAGCATGATATAATCGATAGGAGTAATTTTGAGGAAGACGAATGCCCTCAGAACGATTATCATCTTGGACTAGCTCAGAAGAAACTCGAATCTCCAGATTCTCGCAAAGAATCGTGTAATGCTTTCCAGAAAGCGTTAACGAAGCACTGCAATTCAGTTGCTGACATTACGGTGTTTATTTAACTTTTGGTCAATTGACCGTTTCATTTAAAATTCCTCCTTTTTATTTATTTTTTTCATGTATTTCAATAACATTGTTCCTTTTTCTTTTGGCCACTTTCTGATATTTATATTTTTCGATTTTAAGCTCTCTGCTTTCATTACTTGATAGAAAATAAGGTTGATATTATTGGCAAAAAACATGATTTTTCAGTGCATCATTAAAGAAGTATGAAAGTATTTTCAGTTGGAGATGTGGTGTTGATTTGGCATTGCCTTATTTTCATATATAATTGTTGTAATTCAGCTATCAGAGCAAAATCTTATTGTGTAAGAATTGTAAAAACTTGAATTGGTTCAGGTGATAGATTTCAGGTACGACGAGGTGCGATCATGGAATTAAGTAGATGTAAAGAGGTCTTTTGACTCGTTTGAATTTCTCCAAGTTGATAGAAAACTTGATTCCAGAGAAAGCAGCGTAAGATGGTTCTATTTGTAGGAAGAGCTCTTGATCATTTTGTAAACCGTTCAATGATTTTAGTTGTTCTAAGTTGTACTGTGCTGCATTCATTATTGTAATGAAATTTGAGATTACAGTGTTGGAAAATTCTACGATTAACTTTCTGATGTACTTTTTTAAAATTTTCCTAGTGTCTTTAAAAGCATCTTAGAACTTCATTTTCCACGATATATCCAGTTTAAATTTACAACTCATATCTGCTCGCAATGTAATAAATTAGCATGTGGTGATTTCTTTGTTAGTATAGAAATTTTATGTGCATCGCTGCAATTAAGTGACTTAATAGGAGTAAAAGAATAAAGATTTTACACGTTTTTAGTACCATCTTTAACACTCCGTAAGCACAGTTTATCACATTTAAAAGCCAAGGATTTAATGATATGCAAAGTTATACTTCTTGAACAGCAAGAAAACGCAAAAAGACCATTAAGTAAGTATCCATATTTCAGTGCAGAAATATGGATACTTACTTAATGGTCTTTTTGTATATTTCAATACAGAAATATGGATACTTATTGGCAATCATAGAAGCTAAATTCTCGCTTTGTATGTTTCCTTGTAATGTTCTTAGTAATGTGTGGATATTTTAATGTAGGCATTAATATTACTACTGATTTGGTTACGAGTCTATCCTTGGTTCTTCATGATTCATCAGTGTTGGAAGATACGAAAAAAACGCTGAAGAAATTGAAAAACCGTGCAGGATTTCTGTTTCATTGCTTTTCCGCAGAAAGAACCAATGTATGAAAAGTAAAAAGAAATTTTAGGACAAATCTCTATTTGGGTTCTTATTGATCATATTTTTGATTGTTACTTTGATCTCTGTTATCTAAAGTCGAGATCAGTGTAGCATTTGTACCATTCCATTCTATCTTGCACATCACTCAAATCTCTTAAATGACTGAAGATAACACTAGCCAAGAGTCTTTTTTTATTTTGCAGTCTTGAAGTTGACCAGAAACTGATGACATCTTAGTACATCATGTAATAGATTCAGAAGTCTATAGCATTCACCACATGTATAATCTTCATGTATTTGCAAATTCTTCATGCATCAATATATTCAAAGATTTTTTTTTCATTCATGTGCAGATTATTCATAAATTTAAGTAGATAGCCAAGAATTTAAGTGCATAGCCATACATTGTACAATTGTGAAGCATAAAAATTATCAGATGTATTAGTGTACTAGTACTTATTTCTGATTCAATATCACGTACAATATCATTGTGAAGTGAGGTTGGTGCATTGAAATAACTGAGCATAACACTGGGTTAGAATTGCTGTTAATCGTTTGCTGTAGGTAAGATGAACTTCGCAGATATGACTAGCATTATAATTTAAATATTCCAAAATTTGCATAATTCTTTCATTTTTTTCTCTGGCAATTTGTCTTGGATATATAACAAGCTTAGAACAAGTTATAAAACTACTG
>UYYF01004665.1:10114-44609 GCA_900618365.1 Thelazia callipaeda
AATACATTCAATAAAAGTAAATTAAAAGCGATAAATTTAGCAACAATAGCATTTTATAGCATTAATTTAAAGCAATTTTGAAGACAATTCAAATTTTCTTCACTTTTTAAAATTTGTTTCAAAAATAAACAAATTGCAAGCGTAAACTTTTAAATATCTTTGACAAATATTTTTGCAAAATGTATTTGTATGCTTTATACAAAAGCATTTTTTCTAAGCGTGCAGATATCTAAGAAAAACAGACAGGAAAAAA
The DNA here is from genome assembly GCA_900618365.1 of Thelazia callipaeda. NCBI lineage: Eukaryota > Metazoa > Nematoda > Chromadorea > Rhabditida > Thelaziidae > Thelazia > Thelazia callipaeda. The sequence goes on from UYYF01004665.1 coordinate 10,368, forward strand.
TTGGAACATTTAATTTGCAGACTTATTCTAAATGAACTTCTGAAACAAGAAATAAATTGTTAGTATTCAAAACAAACAGCTTTGAGCAGTGCAAAGTAATGCTAACATTCATAGCTTCTGAATACTTGTTAAACTCTCTAAATGAGTTCTGCTAATTTAAGTTAAAAATAACATCAAATTGTTTTTGCTCGTACTAATGAGGTCAGCATTTCAGGTCAAATGGTATTGGGATCAGACTAAGCAAGAATGCAAGGAGTTTCATTATGGTGGTTGTCTAGGGAATCGAAATAGATTCCACACCAAGCAAGAATGCATGAAGCAATGCATTTACAAAATGCATAATCCTGTTGCTATACCAGGCAAGTTTGTTTTATTGAAAAATTATACCAGTTTGGAATACTATATTATTTTATGTTACAAACATAATACATTCATGGAAAGCATATACAAACTACTGTTTTAATTGGAGTCAAAGTTCATTTAACCATTCATAATTGAAATTATTACTCATTTGCAGTATTTTCATCTCAATTTGTTATAATTTGAACAAGAACTACAATTAATAGCTTTTTTTTCATTGCAAGGAAAAATCTGTGTCATAAATATGTTCTACCACAGAATTAACAGCAAAAATATTTTGAATATAATTTTGCAACATGAAAATATTTGTTCATATAACAAAATATTTGCATTTTTCTTGTATACTTTGAATATAATCAAAATTATATGCAAATTTATCTTCATTGTAATGGCTAAGAACGGATAATCAACAATGTGACGATGTTTGAGAGAATCAATATGAACTTCTAATTATTCCAGTGATTATGCAAAATAGTTTTATAAAACTTTACAAGCCTCTGTTTGATTTAGTATTAAACTCATTTTGTGTTGTTTGATATTTACTTGACTGGTAGCAAAAGGTCAGGAAAAGGATTTATTAGCTTCAATGTCACAGCAATATTTGAGCAAAATAGTTTATTAGAATTAATTTTAATCTTTTTTAAAAAAGTTTTTCATTTAATACTAATTTCGGTGTTTATGAGGTCACTAAAAAATGAATAGTTGATGATAATAAATTTCATTCAAATATATTTGAGTTTATTTATTTATTTTTCATTTATCAACTTATTTGTGCGTAAGTGATGCGTGACAACAACATTTAAAAATAATAAAATCAGAGCTGTGTTTGCTGGACGCAAATCCGGGATTTTGCCACGATGATCGCAAGGGTCATTGGTGGTATTATTTTGATGCTGCTGAGGGCGATTGCCGGAAATTTTTTTACTACGGTTGTGGTGGCAATGATAATCGTTTTTATAGTCTTTATCAGTGTCGAAAAGTTTGCGGTGAACGATTGGCACCAAAAATTGGTGACTTAATTTAATTGTGCAAAATGGTATTATGAATAGTTGAAGTGATTGAAATTAATTTAATCGATAAATAAATAATATAGTGATTATCACAGCGTTTAGGCATATTATCAACTGATTGAATCTAAATTACTGATTTAAATAGTTGATTATATAAGATTTTAATTAGTTACATCATATGAATTTTTTTTGACTTTCTTAACTTTTTTGACTTCTTAATCAAAATATTTTTGAAATTTTTGTGTAACTTTGAAAGCATTTTTTATTTGTTTTTGAAAGGCAGATATTCAAAATAAACTAAAAACTTTATGACTTATTTTGAATTTAATAAATTATCAACCAGCTTGTGATCGATGCGATATTCGTACGTCAATTTGTGTCGCGCATTCTAAATACAATTACTCTTGTGAATGCCGTGAAGGTTATTCCAAGAATGTATTTGGTGATTGCTTGGGTCAGTTTTAAGGTCATTCTTACTTTTTTTGCTAGAAACTTTGCGTCAATTATGCAAATCATGACGATGAAAAGTAAATTTTTTACTTTTCAGTGTATCTTTCACCTTACTTTTCGGTGAAAAATTCGAACAAAGGTTATTTTACTTGAGGAAACAAATTTAAAATTTTTTAATTAACTAAAAAAGTGAATAAAGTGTTTTCAATTATAATTTAATTACTCTAAATTGATTTTAAAATTTAGAAATTCTGTCAATTCCGTAAAATAATTCTAAATTTTGAAAATCTAAAAAAGGTAAAATTCTGATGGAACAAAATGTCATGAGTTCTGCAATGATCGCTTACATTATATTGTTCTGTAAAGAAGTAAGTAACGAGTCTTTAGATATAGACGAATGTCGTACTGTAGATACAGTATGTGATAGAAATGCGTGGTGTTTGAACACAATTGGTTCATATAAATGCAAGTGTAAAGTGGGATACAGTGGCGATGGCACTAAATGTACATACGTCGGCATTGGTGAGGCAAAAAAGATATTAATTTAATTATACTGTAAAAAGTTTTTATATATTAGTAGCGTCGTGGCAAATTCTATCTGTAAGATTTATGTAAAGTAATTTGCGCACTAAAATCAAATTTCGTCAAATAAAAATACATTTTTAACTTTTAAATATACTAAAATTTCATTCATAAAATATCTGTGAGTAAAAAGTTATTCGATAATAAAAATTATGATTTTAAAATTACTATAATTTTCAAAATTATTATAATTTTAAAATCATAATTTCTTTTTTTGTGGGTTTTTAGAAAAAATAAAATTCAGATATTGTCACTGAAAAGCAAATTTTTGATATTCTTACAGCTTTAAATAAAAAGTAAATATTTTTTTATCAATTCAAACTAATTAAGTATAGTGAATTGAACTGTACATATTGCAGTGAAAAAAAGCACAAATATTAGCAGTTTATTCAAAAAAATCGAAATATATATATTTTTAAACTATTAATTTCAATAATATTTTGAGTATTTTTTGATTACAAAGTAAATTTCTCTAAAAGTCATATTGCTCAGGCAGGGCAACAAAGGATTGCAAGAAATGTAGCCCACACGCAACTTGTTCACAAGGCGTGTGTGCGTGTAAAGTTGGATTCAGAGGCGATGGTTTCAACTGCACAGATAAGTCCTTCAGAATTTATAATTATGCTAATTACACAGATAAAATTAGCATAAATGTGTTTCAAACTTTTATTATGTCCGAAAACAAATGTCAAAAAAATTTCAGTTTTTCAAAAACACATTGCGCTGAAAAACACACACTAAAGTTTACTTCAAAAAGCTGCTTTATTCACTAATTACAATTCTGCTTGCAAATTTATTTTCTGGAAAATTTTTTCGAAAGTAATAATAATAATAATAATAATAAATATTATTAGCAAGTGTTGCTAGCATTGCTATCATAATTATCATATAGAAATGAGAACAGTAATAGTTAATAATAGTGATAATATGTTTGTTTAGATGTTGATGAATGCATATTATTACCTAAATTATGCCATCCAAAGGCCAAATGCCATAATGTTGAAGGAAGTTATATTTGCCAGTGTCGAAAAGGTTATGCTGGCAATGGATACAATTGCACTACTAATCCTTGTAATCATCTAATCGTAATTAATTATTTTAAGATTGTAATTATCCGCACATATGCAGATATTTGCCTGCAAATTAAATGATTAATTACTAGTTGATATGTTGCTTATTAATTTGCAAATCTGATTATATACTTACAATAATCAATTCACAATTGAAAAGTAGTGAAGAAGTCAAAAAACATGCCATAAAATTTCCTAAATAAGAAAAATGTCTAATAGTTTTTGCTATTTGCTTAAAACTTTGCATAATCAATTGTAAGCTTATATCTCTTAAAAAATTATCGATTTTAATAATAAAAAAATATGAAAACAAAAAATTTGATTTTTAATATCAATTAAAAAAGATTGTACATCGACAACATTGATTTTAACAATCAAAGTATGAGCGAGCAATAATAATCATTATAGTAATTATTAATAATAACGATTATTTTATTTTTAGTGGCATGTATGGATTCATTTAATCGTGAATATTATGAACAATGTGGTAATGAAAATTGGCGTGAGCATTATTATTTTGATCATGAAAGTAATCGCTGTCAGTCGTTTTGGTACGATGGCTGTGCTGGTACATCCATGAATATATTCTCGGATTTGGATACTTGCGAAGTACTTTGCGAAATGACAAATATCATCAGCAGAGCAGGTATTTTACTGCTCTTAACTTTAGTTATTTAAAAATTTTTGCGACTTATTTTTTAAATTCCTTCCATTACCAGTAATAAATATTAATAACTAAAATGTATTGAAAATATTTGTGTCATCAATTTATTATTAATTCTAGATTTTTTATTTTTTTTTTAAATTTTGGGATATTTATAATAATCAAATATGAATTAAAAATTTTAATAAAAAAAGGTTTGAATAAAAAAAGTAAATAGCAAATTTGAATACGCAAAAAGTTGTAGAAGATGAAGCATATCTATAATTTAGCTCAAAAATTGTTTCTTCAGTAGTAATCATCAATATTTTTCTTAAAGAATAAAACAGAAAGTGTAAATTTAAAAAATGCAAAAAATAAAAAACAAAAACACGAAATAAAATGTAATGCATAGAGAGTGAAAGCTGTGGTCCGTAAAAATTTTTCTTGACAAAGCTAAACATGAAAAAAAATGAAGAAGTCAATAAAGTTGGCTATTCATGGATTTACTACGAGATAAAAAGGTTCTTCAAGCTTAGACTTACAAGCCGAAGCTAAGGCTTTTAGTACAAACTAAGTAATTCTTGGTAAGCTAATTCTCAAGAATCCCTTGTATGGAATGTTTTTGGCTAACTTTCGTCTTTTTGTCACCATCATCATTTGCATATTCCATCAAGTCTATATGCTTAATTCAGAGATTTGCTGGGATTTGTTCGATACTGTCCATTTAAATCAGTGTCGCAATGGTGAATACTTTTATTCTTTTTCTTCAATTATCATGAATTCTGTACCTCAAAAAGATTATAAATTGAAATCAAATGAACATTTAAAGCTTTGCAAACCATTAAGTTCAGATTTCAGGTCAAAAATTGTTGATTCAAGATTAAAAAATTAGTTGAGCTAAAACAAATGACATTTAATATTTTAATCAGTCATATTTTCAGCTATTAGCATTTTTAATCTTCCACTGTAATATCAGAACTGTACATAAAAGTTCAAAATTTATCACTCGGAAATACTGTTTTGTTTAGTGAGTGCTGAGAACATCACTATCTAAACTTCTCACATTCCTTCAATTTTTGTAGTGTTTTTAGTTGTAATCTTTTTGACGTATAGATTTCTATGCTTAAACTGTAATTCGCTATATGAAATTTTTATTATACTTTTTACTTATTTTAGCTAAAAAATTAAGTAGATATTTTGACGTCTATTTAGATCAAAACTAATGTCTACAACTAAGTATTGGCGTCACTTTGAGTAAAGTTAAGCTTTGCAAATTAAGTAAAAACGTACAGTAATGAGATTAAAAGTGATTAAAGGCAACTGGGAACAACGTTTTTACTTCGATCAAGCATCGATGGAGTGCAGAATGTTTTGGTACGATGGATGTTCTGCTCAGTCGCGCAACATTTTTAGTGATTTGCATGAATGTCAGTGGATGTGTGAGCAAGAAATTATCTATAAATCAAGTAAGATTTATATTTATTTGACAAAATTCACTTCTTTTGATATATTATTTTATACTTTTTTAAATAATAACATTTGTATATTAAAATGAATGGATTGTTTCTTTCGTATAGATAAATTTCTGTAGCAAAGCATTCATATACGAATACAATTATGCAAATATCTTTTAATTATGGAAAAAATTACTTTTTTTAGTATTTTTATCGGTGGAAAAATTAATTTTCTATCCTTAAAATTAATGTCCATACTTTTTACAAAAAAATTACTTTGCAAATACTTCGCACATGAATATCCATACAAGTACGTCAATAGAGTTCACGTTATTCGACATTTATGAAGTTGCTCTTTATATTCTTAATCAGTACACTTAATTTGTATGAAAAATGCTAATTTTTATTAGTATATCAGTTTTAGCTTAACTTTCAAAAAGTCAAGGAAATATGCAGAAAATGATTCGAACTTTATTTTTGAATTTTGATTATAACAATTCAGAATATAAATGACTTATGGATAGATATTTTTCAATCCGCAAATGTATCATTAATATCATACTTTAGCTCAATTATATAAGATGTTGATATCAATAGCATGACCTTTTTCTAAAGGTCAAATAATGTCTGTATTTATTTGAATAACCTTTTCATACATTCAGCATCATTAAATTTAGTTTATGAAAATAACTGAAACATCAGAAGTAGACATATAGCATTTCAATTCAGACACATTTATACTGCACTTAAAATTAATGGCAGCGTTGAAAGCAACAAGCAAAAATAGCTCTTTAAGTGCAAATATAATTTTAAAATAATTTAAATACATTTTTAGAATTCAAATTCTGCATATTAAATGCTTCAGAAGTGCTATTTGATGAGATACCAGAGCAGTTCTTTCGTAAAATTGTCTTCTCTTGATGTTCATTTAGAGTACGTAGTGAAAGCACACGCCATGTAGGGTGAAATATTACGTCACTCTACGTATAAAATAGGATATCACAAGTACTTTAGTGAAATATGACATATCTATGCATGCAAATTAATCATTTTTATAAATAAATAACAAAGTTTATTTCTTGCATAATTTGCAAAAATTTGCTAAAAAAGTTATTTAAAATAAAATTAAAAGTATAATTAGCAACCAGGTAACTTTCTAAAAATAAAATATGCTATTTGCATATGCAATATATCTAATAAATGCAAGATTTGCACTAAAAAATTTGTAGATGCATGCCTGGAAGCTTTCGATGAGCATTATCAAGATGAATGCAATGGTGGTCGCTGGAGGCAACATTTCTATTTTAAACGATCTGAACGTGTAGGAAATATTTATATTTTATGCATATTTTAAAAAAATACAAACAAAGTTGAGCAAAAACATTAGAAATATGCAAATTTTTTACGCAAAAAATAAGAAAATAAACTATAAAAAAATGAATTTTTCACAAAAAAAATTAAAATTTCTCATTTTTCTTCAAAGATGAAAGGTACTTTTGACTTTTACAAATTTAGTTTTGAAAAAAATAAAATAAAATAAAGATATTTCAGAAATGCATTCCATTTTGGTATGATGGATGTAAAGGTAAAAGTCAGAACTTATTTCAAGACGAAGCTTCTTGTAAGGAAATGTGTCTAAGGCCTGCAACTCATCACCGTAAATTTTTTCACGAATCTTAATTAATCAGTTTGAATGTTAATCAGTATATGTGATTTTAGATATTATTATCTATTTGAGCAGATTCAAACGCTCGAAAATTTGAATATTTATGAATTTAATTATGAATTTAATTTGGACTTTTTTATTCCGTCTTAAAAGTTAATTTTGACCATAGAAGAACATAAATTTTACAATAAAATATATAATATGATGAATTTAATAAAGAAGCTATTTCAAGGATGGCATCATCGAGACAAATACGAAAAATTGCAGAGACTGCTCAAGGAAATCAAACTTTCTAACGGTATCATAAGTTCAATCATACTTAATATCTAAAAATTTGTATTATAAAGAAAATTATTCAAAAACATACATTTACACAATCCAAAGAAAGCATAGAAATTAACTTTTTATTAAAACTTTAAATCAAATTTCATTACAGTGCGATTCTTAATGTTTACCAAAAATATCTAATTTTTAGGAACAGAATCAGATGAAACAACAACATCAGAAGCAATGAAATTTTCACATCCTTCCAAATCAAAAGAAAAAAATTATGATTCCAAAACAAAAGTAGCAAATACATTTAACGATACTTTAAATACTGATGGCAGTAACAATACAACTGAAAACATTTGTTATACAGTGAATCCTTGTCTCAATAACTCCACTTGTCATTTCAATAAAAAAATGAAATCTTACCAGTGCAAATGCATCGATGGATATTCAGGCAAGAACTGTTCCATAAAAACCAACAGAATGACCAACGATAGCAAAGGTAATTTTATCATTATTTATGAACAGAATCGTCTACCATTATTAATATGTTGTAGCAAAACTGTAATAACTTATATACAACTTCAAATAGAATCGTGGTTAAAAAACACAGTTTCTGCAATTACATACAAGTTTTTTACCAGCTATTGCCTTATTTTATCATAAGACGAAATCTTTGATAACATAACCGCAGTGATTTCAGAATTTAATACATGTACAGTAAATCCATGTAAAAATGGTGCTACATGTATTGCTAAAATTGATAATCCTAAGACATCTTATGAATGCTTCTGTGCTCTTGGATTCGGTGGTATTCATTGCGAATCAAGTTTGTTTGCTTTCAAATATACATTTTCAACTGTTATGATCCAGTATTCAAATGTAAACACTGATGTGCATAAATATGAAAGTAAATTACAAATTTTGACAATTATTAGGGCTTGAAAATCTCAAATACTATATTATATTAAAAAAATTAAATATTAAACTTGTGATGGAGCCAAAAGAGTAAAAATTTGTTACATCAGGACCATGCGATATTAATCCATGTTTGAACAATGGAACTTGCCGGACCACAAGCAGTTATTCAGCATTTTTTTGCGATTGTCCAGCAAACTTTGAAGGATTACTTTGTGATATAGGTAATGCCCAAAAACTACCTTATCATGAAGTTAATAAGGAAGGAATTTCTACAGTTCTATCATATCAAAATAATTCCTTTAAGAGAGATCAAAATGAAAATGAATGGGTAAAGTTAAGATAGAAGAAAATAATATACTGTGATAAGTGAGACTTTATCAAAAGTTATTTCAAGTATAATAGTAAATGCTCAACACAAGCTGACTTTATCAGTAGTGATTTGATAAAGCAAGTATTATCTTGATCGACAACACTAAGTCTAAACAATTTCTTAGCCATTGGTGGAACAAAATCCCCAAAATATGGAAAAAATGTGCAACTTTTGTCAAGTGGAAAAGCCGAATGGATTGAACAGTTAAAAAAAGCGAAAGCTAAAGAACTGCAATCAAAAGCAAATAGGAATGAAAGTCAAAAAATAGGTCAACTTCGAAAAACTATGAGTTTCTTACTGACTTTGTAAATATAACATCTATTAGATTCAGTACTTTCTGAGGTACTCTTGAACTGTGCTTTGGAATCATTGGAATCATACATACACTTTTGTGATACATAATATTCATGTTGATGTTAGTGCAAAGCATCAAAATGAAGCTCTCAGAATATCGTAATAAACAAATATTATTTAATCAAATAAATTACTGCCTGAGAATTTTCAGTTATTGAATAATTAATTCTACACTAAATAATGGTAAAGAAGATAAGAAAAATATGATAAAAATATATTACTTTTATTTAATCTACGTACTGTGCTTATTTTTAGAATCAAGGACACAAATAAAGGAAGAAAAGAAAAAAGAGCTGCGCGAAATCAACAAAATTAGTAATTCTGAATATATTGAAGAAAGTACCCCTGATAGCATCACAACTATGGAACCCACTTCCTTAGATCTCCATGATATAGTAGCAATGAGTCTGAATGATACAACTCCTGCGAGAGGATTCAGAATCTGCAACTCAGTAGCATTCCAAATTACGATACATGTCATCTGCTTCTCATACTTCTCCTAATTAATCAAATGGCATTAAACTATATTCGAAAAAAAGGCTAAATAAATTCTAAACAAACAAGTTGTGTAATATACTTACACTTTAAAAAAATAATTCGCTTAGATTCCTTACATTTGCTAGAAATCAAAATTTCGTACCAGAACTTATTTAAACTTTTCCATTACAATTTTGAACGATAAAATCCATCACATTCTAATGTCAGACAAATTACAAAACCAAAAAAGGACTATTAAATAACTTCATGTTCACAAATCTTTTATTAGTCCATTACTACATTTAAATTTTTGAATTTAATTTTCTCTCTACACAGTTATTAAGTATAATTGAAAAGCGATGTAATTATTATTTGAAATCATTATTTTTATAAAGCAAAAAACAAACATAAGCTCGATCTAAAATGCTTTAGGAATATAAAATTTCGAAAAAAAATGTACTTGCATATTCACATAAAGCACTTACGTCACTTGATTTCTTACAAAAATAAAATAACATAATAAAGCTAATACTTAATATGGAATGTAAAAAAAATACATTACAAACAAATATCTTCACAAATTTACTGACAATTGTTTAAAAAAAGGCTGTTAGTAAGTGAGAAATTTATACTTCCTTCTTAACTGAACAAATATTAATGATTTAAAAACTTAAGACTTCAGGATGCAATACGTTAATACTTCGAACTTCAGGATGCAATACGGTAAAAAAGATATCTTTATTAAGCGAATAGATTAACGCCGCAATTCCTAATAATGTCTTTGATGAGATTAAGATATCAGTTTTATAATTATTTATGAAAAAAATATATTAGTGTAATAGAAACAGAAACTACAAAAAACCAAATCTGCCAATAATTTTTAAAATTATGCAGAAGAAAATGTGGAACTCTTGTGATCTATCTGTAAACGATCAAATCATATGAACGCCTTTAAGAGAAGCAACAATTCCTGCGCAGATTTTATAAATATTGTATTGTGTACACTATGTCAGCAAGAGAAACAACTCAGATTTCTCAACTACCAAAACCACATTCCTGATTCATAATTTTCCTCTATCATCACATCTTACTGCCTATAAAAACTGTATAATTACAAACAACTGTCCTTCTAATCTACAATTTTTTAAATAAACTCAACGCTGTAAATAAATATGCTCGATGTATTTGTAGCATTACTGACACAAAATGAATGCAAAGAACCTTTAGCACTCATAACAGTCATCTGTAATTTTTGCCTAAAATTACTATCTGCGTTAAACTTAGATTCAATAAATATGCCTATTTTTTTATTATTCTAAAAGCATTTAGGGTGCAAGTCTAGCAAACAGGACATAGTATATGCAACATAAGAAAGAATCAAAAACACTTCACTTTATTCAGAACCTATGACAAAAATTTAAAATGCAACATAAATGAAAGTAAAAAACATTAATTGAAAGTTTTTGAAGAGAAATAACTTATATTCTCTTCCAACAAATTAAATGTGAATGAATAAATTTAATAAGATGTGCAAAGCGATACTTTAAAAAAAATCAGATATACTGCCTAATTGTGAAGCCATCATAGTGTTATCAAAAAACATCTGAGCTTAAACTATACATAATTCAGATAGGAAAATCATACAAGTAAATTAAATGAAGTATTCTACTAATGACAGAATTAAAGGAAAAAATTTAATAGCGATGATGTTCTGCAAACTTCAGGATTAAAAATTTCATCTAACATAGACATTACGAAGAAAAGCACACAACGTTATTCAAATACAACTTTTTTTTGTACAAATGCACTACGAATCTTTGAGATTTTCCAGAACAGAATCTGTTAATTCTATGACTTGCTTCGGAAATTTAGGAGGTCCAATTAGCCGTACCATATCTTCATATCTCAAAACTTCTTTTTGCAATAAAGAATCCGCTAACTAAAACTATTATTTCTGTATAAACAACAGCTAAAATTCGTTTCAAATACTGCAGTGTATCAGCAAAACATGAAAAGTGAAATCGTAAAAACTTAAAACGTATTTAGGAAAGTAATTAGAAGTCTTTGATACGCATTTAGACTACACATGTTTGAAGAAGAAAAACAGAGCAGCAAAAAGACTCTATTTCCGAATTAAGTGACAAAATGAGTTTGAAAATTGAAATCCAGTTTTCTCAGCAAATATTCCTAATTTCTAATCTTTTTTAAAAACACAGTATTGAAAGTTTCATATAACTGATAAGTTTCTTTCTTTTTTTTTGGAAAAGGGGGAGGGAGGTGGCTAATTTTGATTAAATAATGATAACCCAAAAAATTAAAAAACTCACAAACCTTTTTCAGTTTTTCTCTATTTGTTTTCAAAATGTCTTCTGCAGCAAAATATGCTTTAGATACCAATTTTGAAGCTTCCTGTAACATAACTATTTTCTGCATTTATTCAACTGCATGATGTATCATATCTTTTGTGAACAAAATTTTAATATAAAGACTTATTGTTTTGTTTTCAAATCAAGCTTACCTGATCGATTAAATGCTGCAGTTTCATACTGAAAGGTTTTCTGTAAATTCCTTCCTCACTTTTGTCATCATCAGTCACTGGAAAACTTAAAGGTCCAATGGCTTCACTCATTCCATACTGCTGCACTTGTGCATATGCTGATTTGGTGACCTGCAAAATACAAAGTTAAACTCATAATATTTAAGAATATTCCCTAAAATTCTAGTGAATTTAAGTCTACTACCAAATTTAACTTTAAGTGCTAGATTAAAAAGAAACAGAAATCTAAAAACTTTTCAAATTGATTTCCAATCATGAATATCTTTTTGTTTTAACCACCTTTTTTAAATCATCTTCAGCACCTGTGGTAACACGTCCAAAAACAATGTTTTCTGCTGCTCGACCACCTAATAACATGCACATACGATCAAACATCTGCAACAAAATTAAAAACTGTAAATTCCAAAGAACCTGACTTAATAAAGAACAAAGTGAACTACATTACTGTCATAATATAAAATCATTTCAGTCAAACACTAAAATAAAAGACTTCAAAGAAAAATCTTAGCAAATGAATGTCAGACAAAAACACCTCTTCCTTCGTCAGCAACTTCCGCTCCCTTGGACTATACTGTGCGAAACCAAGCTTAGCACTAGTTCGTGGTATAATGCTAACCTAAACTGAAAAACTACAATAAATGTCTTCTAGTCAGAATTAAACCTAAATCATAAAATTAGCAGACCGACAAAATATAGTGAAATTCAAAAATATTAAGACAACAATAATGAGTAATTAAAAAAAGCAATCAGCTAATACTTTTCATAAGTTTACAAAACAAACTCTTAGTAATGCATCAGTGTGTTCAAGTAACCAGCCAATCAAAGCATGACCAGATTCATGATACGCTACAATTTCACGTTCTTCCTCTACCATGGAACGACTTCTTTTTTCAGCTCCTAGAATCGAATAATTTTAATGACATATTGAGAATTGAAAAAAAACATTGATAAAGTTTTCGAAGATATTAAAGACTGCAGGAAGTCTGAAGAAACAAACCTGCAAGAATTCTTTGTAATGACGCATCAAGTTCATCAACAGTTACCAAGTTTTTCTTTAACGACGCTGCTCTAATCGCTGCTTCATTTACCACATTAGCAATATCCGCTCCTGAAAAGTAATCTCCTAACATTTAAAAATAAGAGAAACTCTTTTGACTTGCCCAAAAATTCATTGAGACGTTAAAGACAACAGCGAATAGCATAACTCATGCAGTAAAAGTACTTTGAGAGTTTTATGATAAGCGTCAAAGTATTTTCACCATAAAAAAATATTCAAAGTTTATCGGCGAAAACTGTTTTTGTCCAAGATTTGGAAATTGCTGTTACCTGAAAATCGTGGAGTCATTTGTGCAAGTCTCTTAGAATAATATTGCGGTTCTTTGTCCAACTTGATCTTCTTTAGATACAATTCAAACATTTCCTGTCTTTCCAAAGCCGTAGGCAAATCAATAATAATATGTCGATCAAACCGACCAGGACGAAGAAGAGCCTGAATAAATTTTTTCGAACCCAAAAGATTCAAACACTTGACTGATTCTGCTGCATCAACAGCCTCCATGTACAATTGAAAGAATTTACAACCTGATACCGATTTCTGCTGAGAAAAAAGTTTCAAAAAAAAATAAAGATTAGAAAATAAGAATGCCAAACCTTATCTAAAATATCACCGCGATTTGTCGAACCAAGTAAAACTATGCCCCGTCCACTATCAATACCATCCATTTCAACCAATAATTGATTCAAAGTTTGTTCTTCTTCTCTACTTCCACCTCCCGCAAAATCACTGAAAATATTAACTTCCGAAAAATAGTCATTTTTGTTCAATTCTATTAGCAAAACTACCTCTGACTTCTTTTTCGTCCTATAGCATCTATTTCGTCTACATAAATAATACATGGTGCTATCTTCTTTGCAGTTTTGAACAAGTTTCTAATTCTCGATGCTCCCAGTCCTAAATACCTGCTTCATTGACTTAGAAATGAAAAAACATCATCTAAACTATAAAACACTTATAAACAATAAAATGAATGCCTCCAATCATTTCAACAAATTCTGTTCCATTAATTGAAATGAACGGTACTGAAGATTCGGCAGCGAGAGCTTTCGCCAAGAACGTCTTTCCACAACCTGGTGGGCCAGTCAGCAATGCTCCTTTCGGTAAGCGAGCTCCCAATTTCTGAAAAAACAAATTTCAAAGAAAAATTCAAAAAAACAATTTTGGACGAATATACAAGAAACTATGCACGCCATCTCAAAAAGAATACCACTGTAAAATGATGCTAAAAAACAGTGATGAAGGAACGATAGAAATTAGTTTCAACAAAAACTTGTTACCGTGTATTTTTCAGGACGTTTGAGGTAATCCACAAATTCTTTTATTTCGATTTTCGCTTCATGTAAACCTGCTACGTCTTTGAATTTTATTTTAAGAGAGTTAGTGCCCTTTGGATTAATTATATTTAGCTTCATTTTCATACCCAGAACATCTTGAAGTGAACCCTGCAATTTACATTTGTCATGTTAACTGTGGATCTGAAGCCTTTTATAACAATCATAATTTTATTTAAAGATGATTTACCAAATGCACACCTTCACTGAACGAAGAGATTTCGAGGCCCCGAAAAGCATTAGTACAAGCACTATCAGCAACAAAATATCCCTGTAATGAATGAAAATCAAGTAAATATATGAAAAATTCATTGCTTTAATAGTGCGATAAAACACTGCTTATTAAGCAAACAAAAACATACAAAAATCCTTCTACGGAAGCATTAATAATCGAAACGGGTATCCACTCTTCGGGTGCTTTCCCGATTGCAGTTTCTACCGCACGAATATCTGCTTCTAATTTTTTTGCATCCATTGTTGTCAGTACATAAACCTTCTGCCAACCTATTCCTGGTTTAAAGAGCTAAAAATATGCAGTGAAGATTTAAAAAGATGAAGAAAATTAACAATTCGTCAGACTTCAGAAAGTATGAATATATTCAAAGTAAACATTGTATAAAACTATATGATGTAAATGTCATGATTTTGAACAGTGAAAGTATGCTCAATGAGAAAAAGATAAAGAATGCGTAGTAAGTATAAATATGTACTAAACGAAAAATCTTGTACATTGTAGCCAAGGTCATTAAATGGCAGATTTTGTATTGGACCTGGTTTCATGATAACACGAGCAACATTTCCAGTCACTATGATTTGTTCGATCTAAAAATATTACATATGAAAATCTTCTTTGATTCTCTGTAATTTAATGATTTGGTTTCGACACATATTCGCAACTGTAATTGATACCGTCAATTTTTTAAATAAAATTTTAATTAAGAATTGAATTAGATTATGACCGATTATTATAAAAGCTTTATTATGAACGGCAAAATATTAACATCACTAAAAATCTTAAAATTGTTTTTTCAAATTGTTATCAATAAATGAAAATGTTCAGTATGTCTAGCTGATATGAATAAGAACTGCAAACTTAAATATTCTGATCTATTTTTTCAATATTCGGTTCAGTGAAATTGTTTCCATTGGTGCTGTTAACATATAAAACACTGCTTTTTAGAAACAAAATTTACTTATTGATGCTTTTAAGGAGAAATTTTTACCTGTCCTAGTGGAACTATACGTGTAAGGAAATCCTGAACTGTCAACTGATTTTTATTTCTTGTCTGCCATATGTTTGTTATAACTGACATAATCACAGTCGCTACTAAACTTCCAATAAAAACACCGACAGCGAACTTTTCTAAAATTTTAAAAATAAGATTAAAAAATATGATTTACAATTTTTACTGAATATTTCAGATGAAGAGAATAATTAAGAACCAATTAAAACGAAATATAGGTACTAAATGAAAAATTACTGACTGATGC
This sequence comes from Thelazia callipaeda, assembly GCA_900618365.1. Taxonomy (NCBI): domain Eukaryota; kingdom Metazoa; phylum Nematoda; class Chromadorea; order Rhabditida; family Thelaziidae; genus Thelazia; species Thelazia callipaeda. The sequence continues at coordinate 26,431 of UYYF01004665.1, forward strand.
GTAAAAACACTTAATAAATACATGGAGATAATTTTTTAGTTTCATGTTTCAGAAATTTTGGGGTATTGCAAACTAGACATGTATAAGATAAAAACAGAGATGAACTTTTTACAATGTTGTTATAGAAATATAGCATACTCCCCATTATATTTCTTATTACATTAATTTTTATCCAATATTTTACAACTATCACGAAAATAAATCGGAGATCTTACTGAATTTTCCATCGTCAGGCTCTTTCGAAGATTCTTGTTCGCTTCTGCTATCACTTTTATCAGGTGCTGAACATACAGCTGAAGAAAACATTCAAGCATAACCGAAAATAGGACAAAGTTTCAACAATACACTTTCTTTTATTCAACTGATTTAATCACTGCAGTACTTGAAAACGTTTAATACAGCTAGAACTACTCAAGAAAGTTATATTAACCTGAAGATGTGCCGAAAAATCGTCGAAAACCATATGATTCTGACTGGCGTGAAAATGACTGGTGTAATAAAGATACAGCTTTTGATGGATATCTCTTGGGAAGTGAATGAATGAATGAAAATGGCACGGTAAAGTTGCTATACCGAATTGATTTACAACATAATGAATGAATATACTTATCTGCAGAACCAACAACAAAGTTTCCAATTCTTATCATCTGCAACATTACCCAAAATAATCTAACTCTTACTTTTCTCTCTAATTACTTATAACAAAAATATCTCTAAGGTCAGTCACAATAAATTACAGATTTAGTAATTTTGAAAGTTAATAATGGAGAATTTAATAATCTTTCAAAATACTGCCTATGGTCACTGTTATTGCTAATAATGAAAATATTTCTTCACAAAAATGGTAATACAATCCATGAGATCAAACTAACAATAAAGAGAAAAATATTATCAAAGATAGAAATATACAAATCAAATCAAAAATTTCTCGACTTTTGATATAATAAAATGTTGCAGTTTAATTAGATTACTTTGATGAGAAAATAATTCAGCAATTGGTCTAAGTTACGAAAACACTTACTCTGAATACGAAGTTTTCGTTTTTTTTGTTCCCCAACTGGGACGTTTATAATCATTCAAAAATTCCTGAAATAACAGAATCTTAAGTATAAACTTTTCATGATTCAACATGTACAAAAGGAATAAACTTCCAAATTTTCAAGTTCAAATCTAACGATACTGTCCTAATCATCTCATGATCCGACCTGATGATCTCAGTTGAACCAAGTTATTCGTTTCAGACGAATTTGATGTCCTAACATGGACCGGTTGGGTGACAGAACTCGGGTCAACATGACGAACTTACCCAGATCAATCTCTTTACTCAATAGTTAACTATTTACAAAATGTACCTGAAAGCTAATGCCGAAGTTACGCTCTATTTGGTTACAAGGTGGTGCAATCAGTGATATATTTTTGTGAATGAAGATGAATTTTTATACATGCGCGTTTTTAGCTTTAACTACTCCTTAATTCTCTGACAGTACATAAAAGTACTGTTTTACGTACCAATTTGGTACGAAAATCATGCTAGAATAAGCGTGATTTCCGTATTGTTTTCAGACAGAATGAATTGTTTATTCAACCACATTAATACTGTTTTGTATAGAAATTTCAGCAGTGCACCAAAAAATTAATAAATTTGACAAAGGTCCTTTCATTATAGCTATTCAGTATGTTAAAATTCCAAGCATTCGTTTTTGTTTTGCCTGTATTTTCTTCATTTTTCGAACAGTTACATAAGTTTAAACTTAACTTGAGTAAAGTTTTATTTTTCAGTGCATTTGCGTTGAATTATGTTTAGGATTGGCAGAAAGATTCATACGTGTATTGCTCGGCATGGCCCTGTAAGGGATCAGATTGTGCAAAGACTCCAAAAAGAGTTTAAGGTTGGCTTTTATTTTCATCTTGTCCAAAAGTTTACAAGTATCTATGTCATAAATTGTTCTCTGTTTGTAAGTGTATGAAATAATTAATAGCACTATATTTTTATTTGTTAAATTACTTACAATATGCTTAAGTTTGTCATTTGAGCCCACTCACTTGGCAGTCGAATGTGAAAGCCAAAATCACGCTGGTGATCGCAGTGAAGAGAGGCATTTTTATGTGCAGATTGTTTCTCAACACTTTGAAGGATTACGAACTTTACAGGTTATAGTGCAAATGTCATATTATTAAATATTAATAAGGAAAGATGAAAAAGTTTTTGCGTAGGAATTCTGTTTTGATTTGGAATTAAAAAATTAGCTGTAAATAGATAGTAATGTTTTAGATCATGTGCATCTTTGAAGTTATTCGCATTTTGTATGCTATTCATTTAACGAAATTAGCCATAAAAAAAGAGACTTTGTATGTGTGCGGAGTGTTTTTTGTTAATTTTAGTTGTTAAATTTATGAAGTAACTTGGAATGTGTTTTGTTTCCTTTTTTTGTCTTTTGAAAGAAGTTTTTTACAGAAATTCATTTCAGATGCATCGTCTTGTTAACGACTGCTTGAAAGAAGAGCTTGCTGGACCGGTGCACGCTCTTCGAATAGATGCATACGCTGCATCACAGTTCTCTAATAATGCACCAACAGATCCTCCTAAATGCGCTTCTCGTACGTAATATTCTTATAGCCATATTTTACTGTAAAGTCAATCACAATAAATATGACGATCATATTTAGCTATGTAAGTGTTTAGAAAAAATAAGTTCTTCGGTTCATAATAGATGTATTCATTTACTTTTTTTTTGGGACGTAATATCTAGCAATACTTATTAGAAGCGAATTTTGAAATTTACAGTAGATGTTTTTGAAGTTGATAATTTTGTACCTTAAATTGATCAATTTTGTGTATATTTATGCAGAAGTTGATCATTTGTTTTTCACCAGTTGAAGAAGCAGATTATTTGCACATATTTCGTGTTCCTAAGATTTTCTTTAATCTTGTTAATATTATGATGGATGTTAATTTAAAAAATTCATTCAAATGTTGTTTTGAAATGCTGCAGTTGACTCAAAAATAATGCGTAATTACGCAGTATACAATCCTTCGAACTTGGACAGGATTTGTATGCTTTAAAGCTATTTTATTTCAAAAATACTTCGCCATAATTGTTCACAATGTCGAAATCTTTAAAATCTTGATGCGCTGAGATTTAATTTTACTATCCAAAATTTTAAATTCATCTGGAGAATGTTCAAGCATGAATTTTGTAAATATGGTTCTTATATATAACCGTAGAAGAAGGTATGATCTGTCTAGCAAGTATGACTATTGCACGTGGAACATTTGTATCTTTAAGTACCTGCAAAAGGTGTGGGATAATAAAAGTTCGTAGAGACTCCGATTAAAATACCGTTGGGCCATTTTTTTTTCATGAAGTTTGGAAAAGTGTAAGTAAATTGGTGCAACAACTGTTACATATGCTTTGTGAACGTTGGCTAATGTATGATCGTGTCTATATTGTGGTTCGGCTTGGAATAAACACTTGTTGTTGATAGAAAGATTAAAGATTGAAACCTAAGGCTCAAATTTGTTTCAAAGATGAAATGCCTTGTACTTTATATTTGTAGTTATTGACCATTTGTTTTGTAGAATTTAAGGTAAAGCTAACCGAATATTTTTCATTCACTATTTTAGCCAACTCTGTGACTGGTTTAAATTGTCATTTTCAGTGCTGAATCAAATTACTGCAAACTAACATATTGCAATGTTGTCAAGATTCTTTTGTGGTTCTTCACAGCCATTGTCGAATAGCTTTGTTGTGGTTTTCCGTCAATTTTCAAAAACAACCCATAATAATGCGAGATTTGCTGGACGTCGGTTTGGAGGAGTAAGTTATTATGTTTAGAATAACTTAAATTTGGAAATGATCAGATAAGATAATGATTCATTTACTTGAATAATAAGTAGAATACTAGGATTTGAGTTACTGATGGAGAATGGTGATGATGTAAAGTTCCTCAATTTAACTACTTCTATAACTTAAGTGGAATTTCTTCGTTGTTATGGAATATTAGTTGATTCAGTTTTGTAGGACAATGATTCTTAACGAATCACTTTGGTCATTACATAACAATACTTATTCACTGTCAAGTAAGGTTTTAATTTTCAGAATTATGGTGTCGAAGAAGTTACGCGTACAACGCTGAAAGAACGTCTTATGGGACCTACTACTGGAAAACGTATATGAAGCTATTTTAGTGCTCATTGATTTTTACATTTGTCTAGTTGAATTCTGTATATCAAACATTTCATTTCTTATTTCAGCATTTGTTTATGGAAGTGCGGCTGTAGCTGGAGCATCATTACTTGGCATTGGTGCTTTGTGTTATTATGGATTAGGACTTTCAAAAGGAGGTCAAAGCATCTTGGTGCAGTCAGGGTTGGTTATTCTCATTCACAACTAAATTTTGGTTTTAATCCGTTTTATTTTTCGTTTGGTCTATTTACTAATTCCACATTTGTTGATTAGTTTTTTGGGATTTCAACTCCATATAGTACTTTTACATAAAATTTGATCAGTGAAATTTTATTTCAAGTATTCAGCAATATCCGTAAAATAGTATGTATTATTTGGTCTTAAAAAATAATATGAAACCGTTGTTGTAGAACATGGCCAACATACGTGCGAGATCGTATAAAGTCGACATATGGTTATTTGTTTGCATCGCTAGGAGTAACGGCAGCTTCAGCTGTAGTATCATCGAGATCATTTCAAATTTCGCGATTAATTATGGGGGTAATTTTATTTTTTTGTTTTCTGATTTGAGGATTTTTTTCTTTTTTATACCCAAGGCTACGGAAAGTGTCTGTGCAAGGGCCAAGTATTTTGTTTCACGAGTTTTAACTCTCTATCATTCTGTGATTAATTATTATAATAGTTATTATCGTAATACTTGAGAAAAAATTTTTGTAATGTCAAATTCATATGTTTATTTCTATATAAATGAAGTTCTATTGAAATATTTGGGTGTAAACAAGTTGTGTAACATGCATTTACCGTGTCAGAGCTTCTTTATACAAAATTGTAAAAGTTTTGTGACCACATTCTTAAATTTATTTCATTTAAGTCACCGTTTCTCTCTATGGCTGCTGTGATGGCAAGTAGTATCGCAGTGTCACTGATTGATTACGACAATAAGTTGCTGAAACATGCTGCGTGGCTCTTACATGCAGGTTTAATGGGTACATTCATTGGGCCGATTTGTTTGATGGGAGGCCCACTAGCAATACGGGCAGCATGGTATACCGCAGCTATTGTAGCAGGTTTTTTTTTTCACTCTTGCTGGATTTTATGTATTTATTATGAATCACCCATCCTTATTCCATATAACTAAAATCGTAATAAGCAGAGATTATATATGTTAGCAAGGTGAAGTTTGGTAGCGATTGCAGGAAATAACAGTGTCATATCATTATGAAACATCTGTTGAGAAATTTCCAAATAATATAATGAACTTAACCCTTTAGGAATGATTAGCAAATAACTGCTAGAGTTAGTATCTGTTCGATTTGGGGAATAAAATTGCGTGAAGTTATCAATTTTTAGGACTGTCAACAGTTGCTCTCACTGCGCCCTCTGAGAAATTTTTAATGATGGGAGGAGCCCTGGCTATGGGTCTTGGTGTTGTGTTTGCATCATCAATTGGCACATTCTTCTTACCCCCGACATCTGCACTTGGTGCAAGTATGGCTTATGAATATTATTTTGTCCGGTACAACGAATTTCAGTAACAAAAGCAAAATTATAGCGATATGTGTGTAATCATTTAACATTATATGGAGTGAGATATTGAGCATTTCTGATTATCCGAGATATGGTTTAGATTACAGATAAAGTTTTGCTTAGTAATGCTTTCTTAAGCAACTAATCGTAATCTGTTTACTTCTGTATACATTAGCTTAAGGCAAGAATATAATGTTTCGTAGGTTTGATGTCGATTTCCATCTATGGTGGTTTGATATTATTTTCTCTTTTCCTATTGTTTGACACTCAATATGTGGTCAAACGAGCACAGATGCATCCAATTTCGGGCACAAGTGAAGAACAGGTTTACAAATCTGGATATTATGGTAGCATTGGTAATGGATATTATGATGTTGCAGCACCTAAAATTCGCCGATTTGATCCAATCAATGCGTATGTTCATAAATTTTTAATTGCAAATCTTGTTCAATGCTTTTCACGTTTGTATCTATAATGTGATGTTAAAAGTTTTGTGTGAAGTGTGTGGTCATGGAAATCCGTTTACTTTTATCTCAAAAACAATTTTTCGGTGGTTTGAATTGTTGAGTTCATTATTTAGATGGCTGTTTTCCATCATAATGCAAATCAGTGTTCATATTTCAGACAGCTTTCTATATATATGGATGTCTTGAACATTTTTATTCGATTGGCTACAATAATGATGGGTATGCAAGGTGGAGGCAGAAAACGATGAGTAGTGTATACTTATAGTGATTTTTTTATCTTGTAAATTGCTATTTGGTAGCCAGATATTATTCTACTTTTCCTGTAATCGTCTTGTCTTGTAAATTGCTATCTGGTAGCGCACGTTTGCACGAAATACTTTGTGAAGTTTGTTTCTATTTTCAGTCAAATCCCACTGTTCTAGAATCTCTCTTCTAAATCCACTTACTTTATCTATCTTATCAGTTTTAGAAATTCTTACGACCATATTTGTCCACGAAAATTATTTTTTCTATTTGTATAGCAAAGATCCTTGATATTGATTGACCTACATCAGTAGGACTTGATTCCTCAAGTTTTATTTCGCTCGTTTCATGTACCATTCACAAACTGCATTTTTTATCTACTCTTTGTCAAGACATCTTCTGGTGTCAATAACGCTTAGATAGATGTTAATGAAGATGAAAGGACATTTATTCCTTTGACGATATAGTTTGTCGGTTTAGATTAATTCTGAACAACTATTATTAATAATGATACAGAATATCTAAAATTCAAAAGTTTGCTATTGATATTATACAGGAGGCGTGTGTTGCCGTTTTGTGTATGTGGATTGCAGTTGGCTCATTGTAAATTAAATAATGAATTGAAGCGAGTATTTTAAATTTCGATGAGAATTTCATGCGTAATTCTGACAGAAGTTTAAATCTTGAATTGCGGCATAATCTTTTCTAGAGTCCGGAAGTCTGGGGACGTTTCTGATAATAATTACTTTTTCCTACTATGGATTGAAATATGTTTCATGATTGCTTACAGTTTTGAGATTAGTCAGTTCTGATGGTGTCATGGTTGATAAAGTTTATATTACATTCAATGTCTTCGTTTAACAAGAATAGGACTCATTAAAGAAATTTTAACGACATTACAGTCACAGTTCTTTATTTTTTGTAGACAGATTTATATGTCAATTTTATTTCTGGGTGAGTAAATGATAGAAGTATCACAGTTCTAATTAAGTGCTCACTCTAGCAGTATTGTTGAGGGAGGTAGTATTGTATGGTATGCAACTGTACAAATTCTGTACTCTGCGCTGATGAAATCTTGAAATCAGATTCTCAAAAGTATTCTGATCTCAGAGTTAAGATTATCCTGTCAAGCAGTAGTTAAGGACATAATGCAGACTAACTTTGTCATTGATGACATCTGGAATCTCACGGTCAGAAGTCATTTTATGGTATATATTACTCATATTTCGGCTATGAAAGTCATTATTTTGATTCCTAATAGATCAGGATAATTTTAGAACTTATGCTCATGTCACAAATGTGTGATGGAAAATAAGCAAGAGTAAAGATTAGGACTAATTAATCGTTGTAATTTGTAAATACTAAAGTTGCTTATGCTTATGCAAGTTTTTGATAAACAAATAAGGTGAGGTTACATTAAATCGCGTTTGTTGTTCAAACAGTTGCACCGTTTCTCAGCACCACATTGACACGTGTCACTTTTAGCAGAAGATGAGTCTTCTGTTATGGTACTTGGTAGCAAGTTAGTACGGTATGCATGCGCTAAGTCGGTCAGACGTACATTTAGCGGAACTGCTTGAGCTCTGTCTAGATGGTTTCGGAATCTAAACTAGTTGATTACAATTGTAAGCTCATATTTTTGTATGTTATATTATGAAAAAAGCATCTGGAACTGACTACTACCTATCTAAAACATGTACTGTAGTTTTCAGTATGTTATTTTACCTATTATCAAATCCTCTAAAAACTGAATTGCATTTAGATTAAAAGATTGCTTGGACAAAGAATTCGATTTACCTACGATAAAGCAATACTCAGTATAGTAATATTGTCAATATAATTTTTTGTTTATATGGTTGCGTTAGTGTTGTAATTTCCAGAATATTTGTTGATGCTATATGAATTAAAGTAAATAGTACGATATGTGTTCGTTGAAAAAGATTAAAACGTACTTTATGACGGAGGGATGAGGTACTTTTTGCTTGTTCATAATGCGATTTCGTTCTTCTTCATAGAGTAACTTTAACTGATCTGAAAGATGATCTAAACGGAAGAAATTTTTCACGAGATTAATTATTCTCAAAATTAAGTACCCAGGTTTAAGCTATATTAATAATATCGAGATAAATAAAATTGGGACTAAATTGTTTACAGAAACACATCATTATATCTGTTGGTATTATATTATTATTTTAATTAGACGTAATAATTCTGTTTCTTCATAAATGGAATATGGAAATTTCTTTACTTTTTAGTTTCTTTTCTCTACTTAAATATTTTTCAGATATGAAATTTGAATGAATAAACAAACCATGAAGAAATTTTTCCCAAGCATGAAATGTCTGGAAGTTGAAGTGTGTTGCATTGAGATTATGCATTCTACAGAAATTATTAGTAAGTGAACGAACCAAAACAGATTCTTTCACTTTGCCATATTGTAACTGCATTTTTTTCAAATGAGTTAATTCGTTAAATATAACTTTTTCATGAGCATAGCACACACCAATTTTCTTGTCTATAATTTTATTTTGTGGCAAGTAATTGTATTGTTTTTATGATAAATTTTATGAATACTTTATTGTTTGAAAGTACTGTTTTACTCAAATCATTTTCTTATTCGAATTATTATCTGAATAATAATAATAATTAGTCTTTTAATTATTAAACATGGAATTTAATTGTTAGCATCAATTTCAGTACGTTTTTTGATCACTCTCACTGTTTTCTGGAACAAGAAATTGAATATAAATTTGTTTTTAAATAGACTCCGAATTTATTCTTTACTGATTATCAGCACAACAATTTTAATAATATTAAAATTATTGAATGAAATAAAACTTATCAGTACTAGTCCTACACTATCACTAGAGCAATTTTTAAATACTTACGTGAAGTGAAAAAATAAAAACTTACATTGATTATTTTTCTGAAGTTGCATCGTTGATCCACTTGGTTTACATTTATAAATATCAATATTTTGTAAGCCTACTGATTCCTTCAACTTTGCCTCCAAATTATCTCTATCATTATCTTTTAATTTATTCTTTCCAGATCGTTTCACACTGCCTATTATTAGAATCAAAGTGTGAATATTAATGAAAGTAATACTATAATTAAATATTTGCTAATAATACTGCAAGCTAATGAAGCATGTCTATCATTTCATTAACATTACCATACAAAATCTACAAAGCTCCTGCGTTAAGTCCACTATATTCAACAATCTTTTTCGAGAGTTTAAAAAAATTATTTAAATTTTAGCATGAAACTCATAAGAAATAACTCCAGAATTTACGCGACCTTTGCTACCAAATTCCTATATTTTACTTCAAATCACACTTGATCTACATCAACTGATTTACTTTAAAATTATTTATCTCTCATTTTGCTCAGTACTAGTTATTTTTCATAACAATAAAAATCAACCTGATTGAGGATTAACATTTTTTGTGCGTGTAGATGCTTTACTCTGTAAATTATAATGATTCTTACAATAATGCTGCTCATAATCATCGTTATCGTTGTCACTATCACTTTCATTACTACCGCTGAAATTTTTTCCATTTTCAGTTGCTACTTCTTCTTTCTTATATTTTTGATCAAAACTCTGCATCCAAACAAACAGCTATTTTTATCGGCTCTCACTTTAAGCAACAGATTTGCATTCTTAATTGTTCACTATTGAAATGATCTGAACTGATAAACATGGAAGATTCAGTTAATAGACACCTGTGCTTCAGCGTAACTGAAACTTTACAACTTTTTTATTATAGACTTTAATAGCTTATTTTGTTTACGTCAACCTGATTAATCAAATAATTATTAAAAATAATTGACGTGATTACTGAATACATTGAAGGCCTTGGTATATTTTCGCTTCGTTTATTGTTATTAATGTTGTAATTTTCATTATCATTATCTTCTGACACCGTTGAATTGTTATCTTCACGTCCGTTATTTTCAATAATAACAACTTCTCCACTTGAATTTTCCAACGATTTGGAAATTCGTCCAATTTTCTAAATATTTTTAATTAGTTAATTAATGATTATAAAACGGAAAAAGTATAGTGAAACTGATATGCTAGATTTTTCAAGAAAGTGGACTAGATATTTTGTACATAGCTCACTTGGTTTGATGGTATGTATCGTTCGAGATCTGTAGTGCTTGTTGCTTTAGGTAAATAATGTGACTGTTCAAGTGACAAAGTTGTTTGTATAACCTTTGTGATCTTATCATCATCATTTGTAGACTTCTGGAATAAGTCATTATCTATGTACAACAAATTAAAATAGATATAAGATAAATTTGTATAAAATTTCTCTTTCTGTTAGATGAAATAAAATTACCACTAAATTTTTTGAATGTGCTGATATGGCTTCATAAAACTTTAACAGTCGAATTTATAGTTAGCAAATTTATTTTGTTAATTTTAGATTTTATTCGTTTGAATTTTTTTAAGAATAAAAAGCAAACGGGATCAAATTTTCAAAAAATTTTTTCAAATAGACAAGACAAAATTATCATTCAATATTTAAATATTTATCTTCTGAAGTTTAGAAGTTTTTTAATAATCATTTATCTAACCGAAGTATTAGTAGCGACAACTCGATAACTTGTAATTGTTGTTTGTGTTTCCTGGCTAGCATTTGCTGCTTTCACGGCAACGTCATTGTTTGATATGGAAAGTTTCCTTGTTGAATTTAATATTTGACTTGGATCAGCTAAGAATCCAAATTTTTGCTTCTTTTGCTCTTGAACTGCAGTTAGTCCATTTTCGTACGTAACGTATGAATTTTTTGTGTCTGAAATATGATACAAAATGTAAACAGCAGTTGGCAGTTCGTGGAATTGACATAAATTGTGCCTAGCATTGGAAACTTTGTTTTTTAAGAACTAAAGTTGAAATGGAATTTTTTTCAAAAATTTTTTTTCTACAGAACCTTAAAATTTTAAAAGTTGATTGTTGCGAAAGAACATTTTTTCAAACATTTTTCTGAAGTAATTAATGTATTCAAAAGCAATTATTAATTCTATTAACAACGTAAAATGACTTTCCCGTTTTTTAAGAAAGTTTTGAACCTAAAATTCGTTTTTCATCTTTTCAAAATTCCGCAAATTTTGTACTGATTAAACAAAATCACTTAATGTGCAATTAGTTTCAAGAGAATCAAACCCATTCATACTGATGGCCTTGTTTTCATTTAAAAAATTTGAATCTTTCACTGATTGTTCCATGAAAGTTTATTGAAAAGTCAAAAATTTTCTTGCTAGATTACACAATAAGCTTACTTTCTGAAGGATGATTTTCAAAATAAGATTTCGCTAATTTTCTTGCTTCTTCGGGTAATTCTTCAGCTAATTTTGCTTCTTGCCGTAATCGTAAGTATTCAAAAATCAAATCATGATTTTTCCGTTTTGCCAAATCAAGTGGACTCAAAAGAGTATCCTAGAGAAGCTTTTACTTATATTTTGACTTTAGGAATTAAATGTTTAATAGTTATTTTCGATATGAAATTTACAAATTATTTAATCAATATTAACTTTGTACAACATTAATGGATTGATTAGAGCATTTCGAGTACATAGCAAAGTGACCATTTCCATATTCCCAGAAGCTGCCGCTAAATGTAATCCAGTACGACCGCTGTGATTGGCGGCATCTATAGTTGAGGGATGTAGAGCAAGCAGGTATTCAACACAATCTGAAAAATAAAAACGGAATCAAAATTGGAGTGCTTATAATAGTCACCAAAAATCTGCCTTTCCAACTTATGAATGACTGAATATGGGGTTAAAGTTTATGAAATTAACAAATTAACTATTTAAATCGCTAAATAAGACATACAAAAATATATCTGCAAAATAATAATTGTAGAAAAATAAGCAAAAATGTGTGCAAAATTCTCAATATGTAATGTGTGGAAATTTCTAACACTTTTAGTAAGAATATAATAAGGATTTTAAGTCAAATCAAATTCGGATTTCTTGAATATGATTTACTCCGAGATTTTTACGAGAAAAAATCTCAAAAAAAAAGAAATCTTCGGAGAATTTAGTTTATCAAGTCAATAATCAATGAAATCAGTGGTTTTATTGGATAATTTTATTGCCACAACAGATGAGAAAAGTCAACTTTTCAGAGCAGATAAAAAAATTTTGCCAAAGTTATCTTGCTTGAAGTCTTGCCTTGCTTGAAATAAGCGTCGTATTTGAGCAAAATTATATCTACCTGCATGACCTTTTCGATAAACGTGACTTATACTTGTAATTTGCCTAAATTGTTGGTACCTTTGGCACCTGCTTGAATTGCTTCATGTATTGGCAGATCACCTCGTCCGTTTTGAATTTCACAGCTTGCACCAAAATTTTTCAATAATTTTAGTATTCGTAGTTGACCTTTTGCAGCTGCGCAATGACTTGGACATCGAAGATAATAATCCTTCAATGCCCATACTTGAAACATGCATAAATTAATTCAGAGAAAAAGATATTATAATTACATAAAATAATTTTTATAGGCTTAACTGATTAGTATTTTAAGTTTTTTCTGCCGTTACAGTTATTTCCAATCATTTATTTCATTAGTTCAATAAAGAATTTAGTTTACGAGTTTATTAGTTCTCTAACCTGATGATTTGCATCAGCTCCATTAAGTAAAAGTAATCGAGCACAATCATTATGTCCTAATGTTACAGCATAGAATAATGGAGTATCACCATTTCTATCAACAGAATTTAGAATGGTTGAATCTAAGCAATTTACAGCATATTCAATAATATGTATATGACCATGACTTGCAGCACAGTGTATTATATTTAATCGGTCTCTGTCTACAACATACATATCACCTCCAGCTTGTGCTATGCTAATTATAGCTTCCAAGTTGCCTTAAATTAAACTTCTTGATTAATTCTTCTCTAAGTACTTTTTTACAGATTATTTTTTCCCAAACTTCATAAAACTTTTCCAATAACATTATAAGTCTTAGAATTTAAAAATGTAAATAAATAAGTACAGATAAATTAATAAGTTTTAGATTACTTATTAGAATGGTTAGTTCAATATCTAACAACTTCATTTTTTTCCCAAAATTTATATATAAAAGTGGATGAAGTAGTAAAATTTACCATTACTTGCAGCCCAAAGTATTGGCGATCTACCATCTACATCACGTGCATTAGCTTTTGCATCGTGTTTTAATAAAACGTGCAAGATGGCTTCGGAACGTTCCCTTGAAATACCTTCTGTAGCTGTCACGTAATGTATCGCTTGTGCTCCCTACAGTAATGCCAATTTCTTCTCATACAATAATTTACTTCACATAACAATAATCTTTTTTACTTCACATAAAATAATCTTCACATACAATAATTTTATCCGTTTCTGAGTACATATCTTCAATACATTACGCATAATTATGATAAATTTGTTAAAGGTTGTTATAACTATAGCATTTCATTTAAGAATTAGTTAATCTTATTGAGTATTCACCATTGAAATAACTAATACTGCAAAATCGTTGTACACTGCTGTATATGATTAAATGGTATAATTAAAGCAACTGGAAGTTATTATACTGATAGTTCGGAGTGAACAGTATTACACCTGATGTAGACTTATATGTTAATGTTAAGCTCATAGCAGAATTGTGTAGTGAAGCGTGACAGCAATTTTCAAGCATAATTGTATTTTTGTAATCTACAATAATTGTTGTATTGAAAAAAAAGATATGATAAAAGAGATCTGACCTGATTATCTGCAAAATCAACTTTGGCACCATTATCTAACAGCATAATTAAAGCCTCCAGCTACAAATATTTTTTAGAATTAGTTTTCAAAAATTCTAAATTTCCTAGTTAAATTGTATGCTCACTTAATGACAATACGAACTGTATATCCGTTATGTGAATAAAATTACTTTCAGTTATTTTGTTAAAATAATTGTTCAAATAAATATGATAGACCTGGCCACAAACAACGGCCCAATGCACAGCAGAATGCTTATCTTTATCCAGATGGTTAATTTGTGCACCATTTTCTATCAGCTGCTTCATGACAGATGTATTTCCAGTCATTGTTGCTATCAGAAGTGGCGTATAGCTATAACTGCACACATATATTAATTTTTTTTTAAATCACAAATATGCCAGACTGATAAAATTTGCATATTGTCAAATAATATAACCAAAGCGTTCAAAGCTTCATAAGTGATGTAGCTTGAAATAGTGCAATAATTAAAACAAAGTGGATTCGTCAGTGTTCTGACCAATTTTCGTGTGAAAAAAAAGCAATTAACGTGTTATGTGTAGAAATGAAACAAAAAGGAACCCGTTTCGATCTTGACAATCAATTAAAGAATTATCAAGTTCCAAGATATGTTTGAATCTTTCAGCATCAGCCGTTTGGGCAGCATAATGTAGAGTGACACGTTCTTCGCTATCACGTGATGAGGTTCCGTCCTAAATATAAGAATAACGTAATATACTAAGAACAAATTCTTTATTTTTCAAAGGTGATAAAATTGTAACAAATGGTAATTAGTAAATTATTTTTAAATATTCACATTGCAACGTATTAAACATTTTCTGAACAAGAAATAAATAAACTTACAGGAGATAAATTCAGAATTTTAGATGTTCTTCGAGATGTTACAGTAACGTTTGACCCCTCAAGCGTGCGAATAGTAGATGACATTTCGAAGAACTACTACCAAAATCTGGATCGTAACCAAGACATTTTCATGATCACCGCGATTAATTCTTGATGATTTAGTTAGACAAAATCAAATCTTTTTTTTTATTTGTCAAAGCGTCTGAACCAAGCAGCTTAACACGAATGTAATATCAATGAAGTATAAGGAAACTGTTAGGAAAAAGCCTTAGAAAAAGAAGTTAGTAATAAAAATACTAGATATCTGAAAAATCTACTTAATATTTACATTTATGCACTTCAATTTTTCAATTCGTATCAACAATTGCTGGCTGAACATACGTTTTCAATTTGTAAAGCTCTACAAAATGATGCATAATTTCTTCAAAAATGAGGGTTTTTACGAACTATAAAATAAAATATTATTTTTCCAAACTGCGAGATTTTTGCTTCAAGAAGGTAATATAAGATAATTGTGAAGTACACTTTCCGTTGAAAGAAATCAACAGAATATAGCTTTTAAATGAGAAAAAAGAGCAATAAATCATAGTATTTTAGGTCCAAGTTGGGGCTACTACCGAAATTTAAACACAATTAAGCAAATCAGTTATCAAAACATCTTATTCAGCGTATTTTTGCACTAAAATGAATATCATTTATTTTTTCAAATATTTAAAATCGCAATTTCTTCACTCTTTTATTTTTTAAATCCTTTTAGTGGCAATTTTTCAGCCAAATCAATTTGGTGCTAAAAAAGTGCTCTTAATTTTTGTTTTGATTAGACGCAGTAATGATTACAAGTAATCTAAATAAAATGAAAGTGAATTAAATGAGATAAGTATACTTTCTGTTTAAAAAGCTTAGCAAAAAGTAAAAGTTTTCGTTTAGTAATTGAAAAGGATTTGATAGGGTTTGGTATCAAATAAACTTGCCCAAAGACTATTAAATGAGTCACGTTGCTATGGAAGAGATTTAGAGGGGTAATCACAGCATATTAAAAATATTTTCTAAAAGCATTTGCATAATTTTCTATCATTTTGTCAGGCTTATTAATAATCATATAATATTTGAAATGGAAAAAATCAAAAATTCTTCATCACTAAATTTATCATATATCAGAAATTACATTTAAAAGTTTTTAAACGTAAAAATTCTGTATCTATAAAAACAGTTCAACTCTATTGCTCTCATTGATAATGTTGAATTTGATCTTGAAAGCCGTTAGAAAAGACAAAGATTGCATTCACTTTAATTATTTAGTTACACAAATTATACTTCGATATTAATTAATTATATTAATCAAATTTCTGCATTTGTCAACAAAATTTGCATAATGCAAAATATGAAAAAATTTTAACTTTCAAATAAAAATTGCTCTTTCTATAATAAAAATTCTATTTTTTATTTTTTCAATAAAAATGGGTTTTTTTTTCTCATTTATTGTGTAACATTAATAAGCAAACAAAAGACATTTATCTGAATTTTCCATTTATTAATGATAATTAAATCGAACAAAAAAATTTCGCGGTGAAAAACTAATGCTATAGCTGCGCAAATTACTAACATAATTTTCTAAAATTGCTATCAATAATAGTCAAAAAGTGAGATTCAAGAGATCTGTTACGGTGAGATTCAGGAGATCTGTTACAGTGAGATTCAGGAAATGTTTCTATGAATTGTCATTCACTCAATACGTCTTTTAAAGCAAAAAAAAACCGAAAAAGCATATGTACTTATCATAAAGTTAACAATCTCTCTAGCGTACATTAATTATTGAATTTTTTATTTTCAGCAAGCAAAATTATTTAAGATAAATGGAGGTCATTCTTCTTTTCTTCACTACTTTTCTAGCGCTGCATCGTATTCTGATATTCTCGCTGCACTCGCCCCACGCTCAGTTCTGCTGTGCTGATCTCCGCTGCTTCTCCCTCATCGGATCCATAGTGCTGATCGAATAGATGCTTTCAAGCGTCTTCTTGAGTACTATCGATTAGATATATGCCTCGACGTGATCAGAGGCAGTAATTTCCTTTGCAGTTATGGAAGTTCGTCACTATTCCATCCCATTTCATCACATACGAAATAATTTTCGTTTTGCATTTCATCTCTGCTCCGAGTTTATTAGCTAGTAAATCGTTTCGCTTCTTCTCGGTCTCGACTGCTATCAACCACTGATGCCAACCTCTATCAGGAGTACTTGGTGTCGCCTCTAATTGTATACCAGTATGTGCAGTCGATCTGCTCTTATTCTTGTCGCAGCTTTTACTTGCGTGTTTTTTAACATACAAATATGAGTAATCTTTGATGAATTCAAATCTTAAAATCTCGGAAGTCAAACCAAGAAAAAAAAGTTGCAAAGTGTCTACTTCTGAAATGCTACTATTCCGGAAAATGCGGAAAGATGAAGTGACATTTCAGTCTCAATAAGTGTAATTATGGATGCACGCTGCAGAAATGAATTTTCGTCCGCACAGTATCACCCAAATTTTTAATCTTAAATTTAATCTAGTTACATTTTATCGTTGTTTGGATTCAGTACAGTTCCAACTCATTAAGAATTTCCACTGAATCAGAGCATTTAGAAGGATATTTTTATCTCTTCTTTTCTAATTCAAAAAATAGTTTGACGGATAAAATGACATAATTGATTCATATGAAATTTCGTTTTGAGCAGTGAAAACGATTAGTACATTTTGAGGTACGATTTCTTATTTCAATGTAGGCATAAACAGCATTAAAAGAAACATCGATTGTTCTGACTCATACTGAATTTTGATAGTTTTATTTTTAAAATCACGAAGCTTGTCGTCTAAATTGTCATCACACATTTATTGCTTTGATTTTGAAATAATGCATCTGTGCTTAATTGTTTCACTCATAAAACAGCAACTCTATCACAGAGTATACTTCACTTCTAAAATGAAAGGACTGATAAATCTATCAAAAAAGTAGAGGAATCGGTAACAGAGGACTATTAATAAGCTGAGGACATATAAAAATTTCTGATGAATGAAGAAAACTGAAAAAAAGATTCTATGAGCAGCTCATAACGAAAATTAGAAATGAGGTAAAACAGCAACAATCTTTGAATGAATCTGTGAGC
>UYYF01004666.1:0-12957 GCA_900618365.1 Thelazia callipaeda
TATATATAGAAAGTAGTTAATATTATATATATATATAATTCAGAAAAACACTAACTTTTCCAGAATATATTCTCAATTGCGAGTCATTCACCATCGCTTGTAGTGGCACCGTAACATCAACGAAACGATCCCCTAAAAGCGGATATGACATTGCACGACTTCCTTCTCCTATCATTTGTCCATACTTTGCTTCAATAATAACTAAACCATGCTTCTGTTCTTCGTCTTTGGCTATTCTTTCTGCCGTTCTTTTCATTAAATTTACAATATTGTTTGCTTCTTCACGTTTAACGACGTCTACCTAAAAGTCATTACATTCTCAATTACTACACATATGTTTCATGCTACAATTTAGAAATAGCCCGAAATTTTTAAAAGTAACAACATGAAAAGCAGCCTTATGAAAAACTATCAATTTTATCTATGAGAGACTACAATACCTGTCGCTCTTCAGAATTATCTTCAAATAATGACATGAAACGCTCATATGTCTGCCGAAAAACTCCTTTCAGCACGAAGAAAGCTGCGATTGGAAGAATAATACCATATAATGTTGAACGTGCAATATCTTCTTCGTTGTCACATAACAAAAATTGACATTCATAGACCGAGGTACCCGTCTTCAACCTTTATTTAATTTAAGAATAAAAACAAAAAAAAACATCAGAAAATACAGAACTCAGAAAGCTTTCAAACCGAGTAATTCTTACTTGAATTTAGTATGCAAAAGACAAGATGGCAAAGCTAGTGATACGCTACACCCAATTCGAGAATATCTCGATAAGCGTCTTTCAAATGCAATCGATGGCATGATACCGACGAAAGAAAATATACATGAAGTTTCCATGAATGAATCTTGTTCTGCATTCCGCCTGACATACATCATTCGAATATTCGAATTGGTAAGCGATATCTGCAAATACATATGAATCAGAGTCTTATGATACGTTCTTTTCAATTCATTCATTTTTAATAAAACTGTAACTTATACAATACTAAAATTAAAAAAATAAAACACATGGTGATATTAAAATAAGAAAAAAAGCAGACACAGACCGTCAAATTAATAAGAAATTTTGGCATGTTGAATTCACTGTGAATCAATGAAGTGGTTAAAGAAGATTGCATTCCCCAATGATACATAATAGACCCTTGCCAACGAGGATGCAGATTTCTAGAGAGAACTGAAAATAAATTAATCATGGCTACTCCCTTTGTGCACTTCATAATGAACCAAATTTATCTGAAACAACATAAAAGCTAAACTTTTAAAAATGAAACTATGATAAATTAGTTAACTTACCAAACATACAACCCGGATTAATAGCTGAGTACAGTGGAAAATATTGTATTGTAGGCTGCACCACAATAGCATTTTTCAAAAATAAACTTTTAGCAAATTTACATCCCAATGCAATTGAATCAGGTGTAAAATTTGTACTGAACTGAAAATAACTGGAATACTAGACAACTCACTTACATATTACATATTATAGATAAAATGATAATATGATACAAATTACCTCAACTAAACAAGATGACGATACAAGTCTTTTCCAAATCAAAACAAATGATCCATCACCTTTGCCGTTACTCATCTTGACACGACCACTTAAACCCACTCTGTCTCTAGTTGCCATAGCACATTCAACATTCTGAGATATAGATAAGCCAGTAACTTGCGGAGGCGATCTGAAATCGGTACTCAAGTAATTTATTTTCCTTACAGTTTACAGCCTTACTACACTAAATGAAAACTGAGAATATGAATAATAAGTACCTCAATTCAGGATCTGCAGCAAACATACCAGTTAAAGAACATTTGCATGAAAACGATCCCTGAAAAGATTAACTGAAAACTGAAACTAACTAATGAATAGTAATAAATTTATACGTTCAGGTTTATTATTCCACAAAAATCGAAATAATTAAAAGATTATAATACAAAGAAAAATAACAGTATACTAACCGAAGGATGAATCCTTTGCAACATAATTTCTGTATCCTTCAGGCGCTTAAGAAACTCATATTCTCGTCTAATATTTTCTGGCTTATCTGACTTAGAAATAAGTTCCCAGCCATGCAGTTCAATTCCCTGCAGTCCAACCGTATCATAAATTGCTCGTAGCTTGGGGTCGGAAAGTGCTAAAAATATATAGACAAAATGATAATGAAATATAAACAGATCATGTCATATGCTTCTTTCACTTAGTATGAAAAAAAAGAAACGTAGATTAGGCTTTTGACTTTCAAGCAATAAAGGTTCAAAATGAATTACTCTCGTATGCCCTGCGCAATTTTAGGAAGAATTTTTCCGCATTCCCTTTTTCTTTAGGATCACTATGTCGATCGGGATGAAATATCAAGCAACGCTGTCGATAAGACTTATTAATCTCATCTATAGTTGCCTAAAACTCGAGCACTTTCCTTACATTATATTATGGAATGTACGATTAGACTCACAAATTTGGTTATCATTTCCCACTGTATGCTGCTAAAAATTTCACTAAAACAATCTCGAATCATTTCATGTGTATACTCATAAATAATATAAGTATATAACACAAATAGCACACTTTAAACTCTAAAAGATCTAAACTGAACATGTCAATTTTGAGATCCATCACGTTTTATAAGAAACTTCATCAAAATATAAAGTGCTACATCACAAGCCATTACCTCCTTCGGGACATTAAGAATAGCATAAAGATCGAGATCATCTTCATCTTGATTTTCAAGTCCATCTGCATTACCATAAACTGATGTCGTAGAAGAAGCTTCTGACATGTTTATCTTCGTTATGTGAATGTTTAACTACCACTTGATAAACCTCTGAAATGCATACTAAAACTACTTTTAGCATCACCAAGTTATTTTTGACGCAACCAAAATGATGTCGCCTTATTATGAAGAATTTGAAAATCACTACAAAAATGAGACGACTTTTTTTCACTGCATAACACAATCATATTTGATGTCGAATAAAATACTTCCAATCATTCACTTTGTTAATTGAAAGACCAGAGACGAAGATATGTCAAAACAGTTGAAGGCATAATTGCTTTGCAATAAGAACAATACATTATATCTTACATCTCTCTTGACATCTTTGCCATAGAAAGGAACTATATGCTACTAAAAAAACGAACAATTAATCACTGCCAAAATAGTTCTCTTTCGTATGTAATTAAAATACATGCCTACTGATCTATTAAAATGATTTTCAGTTATTAATAATAATGAGCTGTGAGCTAAGCAAAAGTAAACTAAGAGGTTACAAGGAAAAGTGGTCTGAAATATTCCAAATATGTAATAAAAGTATTCAATCTCTAAGTTAAGATTTTCCAAGTCAATTATTTTGTAAGTATAATACAAACTAATATAAAATAATTCAAAGATCAAGTCCATAATATCTCGGTGAAATTTTCAAAGTGAAACTCAGTCCAAATTTGTGAAACTTAACATGCAAGAATGGAGCAGGCTAAGCAAAAAATGAATGACATTAAGTAACTGTTTGAGATTAAATATTTTCATAACGATTTCATCATTAGAATATATGTCTACTATTTAAAAGATTTATTGATAGCAAAAATTACAGTAGTATACTGTGATAGTTTGATTATTGGTAGAAGCGCATTATGTAATTAAGGAAATGTTTGTATACGGTAAGTGAAAAGTGTAACAAAATTGCACATGCATATGTGACAATTTACAAATATCTGAAATTAAAATATGCAATAAATTAATGGTGTGACTATTATGGTTCTATGCCTATCAATATTTCACTTTCTTCACTTTATTTCCTAAGTAATTTTTGTATTACTTACGCAGTTAATTGGATAGGAGTGTAAAAGCATTTAGTACTATATCTTTTGAAAATATTTAGCAGTAAAAATCAGAGAATAATCAGAAATGTTTCGGACAAATTGCGCATTTAATGACGTTTATTGTGCTTGTTATCAAAGCATTTCAGTAAGCATATGTGATTGCATTTCAAATTATAGTATTTACTTGAGGTCATGAAATAAGCCACATATTTCAGGCAAAATTTTTCATTTTTCTTGTATTCTTTACTCTTTATACAACGTAAATGTCATACATTAGTTTGCATAATAGTTGTTATTTTTATTTCCTTCCTATATTGCAGCTAGCGAGCTTGATATTTTTTCTTTTCTAGATCTAAACTACAAATTTTAGGAGGAAATGAATTGTTGTAGAGCCATAAAACAGTTTACAATATCAAATACTGTTTGGAGGATGTGGACCGTGAATTATTCGGTTTGTAGAAGACAAGAATTCAAGAAACAAAGCATCACTATTATTGTTATCATTATCTAATATTATATTACGTCTAGGAACAAATCGTGACTACTATTGTTATTATTATTTAATATTATATTACGTCTATGTATTACGTCTAGAAACAACAACTGGAATAAATTCATGTTCAAAATTTATTCTCATTGCCACATACACAAAGATAAGACACAAAATCATTTTACTTAAAAATTACTTTCATAGGATAGGGTCAGTAGAATATTAATCTATGTTGACATTAAAATGTTAGTAGATTTCTTCAAGGTGTTAGTGTTAACTGGTTGCTTCCAGAGTCATACCTTGGCGATCCGACATATGTATGCAACCAAATTATTATTATCTTTGTTTAGTTGAATCTAAAAAAATAATGAAATGTAAAATTGATGTGAGTTTAATTTTAGGACAATAATAAATATTAAAATTATTTTTTCCAGTGTAAAATTTTGACAATTTTAAGCCAAAAAGCATTAATTTAAGAAAATCACCACTAAAATTTGTATTTTTGTAGTCGACTTGTGGGAGTATTTCTGTGCAGTTAGTATTCCTTCCAACAGTTCTCCTTCGTGATACTTCTCAAAAATATAATTATTAATAAAATTACTTTTTTTTCTAATGAAAAGATAATTTTAATATCAAACATAAAGTAAGTAAACTGACAGTAAAATCAGAATCATACATGTGCACATACCTCCATTATTTGTATTTGTAACTTCAGCTAATATCGTCCGGTTAGCATTACCTGGGCTGTCAGCTGAAAACTTTTTTTTTCAATTTGAATGAAAATTATTGAAGTTGACGTAACACTGAAAATTATTAAATAATATTTTTGTTTTTCATACGTAAGAGGTAAGTATTAATATACGTTCGTCAGAAGTCGTTTCCTCTTCATATCTTTCGTTTATTGCTCCATATACCCAAATGACATCGTCTTCATCTGGGATTTGGAATTCTTCTTCTTCGAGCCTCAATCTATTACCCATGCTTTCTGCCTCATCTACAAATAATCATTCTTCACAATACTTCCAAATGTACACTGTTGACAATATCGCTCGATTGATTCTTGCATCAACTCATGCCCATCTCATGCATCACCATTTTTTACTGAAAAAAGGTAGTGAATTACCTACTCCCAAGAGAGTAAGTGAGTCTCGAAAAGTGGGTGCCATCGGATTCACACCGGGGTCATCTGAATATTTCAAACATTAATGTATAAAAATTTTTATCATAAAATAAAGCATTCGTTTGTATTTGTAATAATGGTTGAGTGCCTTCGGCATTACTGCAATTAATTTTCTATTTGCTTAATTATGAGAGCATTGCAAAATGGATGAGTGGAATGATAAATTTCCGAGAGATTAACCGAAGAAACTATTAAAGTACGAGTTTTCGCGTACGATCGTTGTTCTTATATCGTTTTCTATTTCGGGTGTTTCTAAAAGCACATGGCTTCCTTTGTATTAGTCATCTTCCATTTGTTATATTATATCAAAAATCTTTTCTACTTGAATATGGGCCAGATGAATGCGAAGTTTGACATTGAAGCTATCCATTCGAAGAAAGTTGTGCAAGGAAAACAATTGCAAAACCCAGAAAATCCCAAGACTGACCATCACAGTTTTCATCATCATTGTTCTCCTCACTCATATTCAATAAATGGCCGAAGCCAAAGTTAGCAAGAAAAAAAAATCAGTAAGAATGAGTTTTCTTCTGAAAATCATGCATTTATACCCGTATCTAGGCTGATCTGTAAAGACTAATTTAAACTTCATCAAATTATGCTAATTTTTTGAAGGGGTTTTTATGATTTTCAAAGGTAAAAAAGTAACATTACTCAGAAGTGAAATTCAATTTTGCATTCAAAATAATTTTGAGTTGTATACATATAAAAGTACTAAAATATTAAATAATTCATATAAGCTACTTGTATGAATTTGCATTTTTTGTGATTAGTAAAATAAGTTTAAAAATGTTAAGAAACTAATTGTGAATATTGAAAATTTGGCAAACTGCATCATCTTATAGCAATATTTTTTTTTAAAATTTGTTTTCAAATAACCTGATCAGAATTCTCTTCAATTACTTTATGGGATTTTTTTCTCGTTTTTTTTATTTTTCTGGGATTTTTTTTCTTTTTTTTTGTTTTATTATTTTTGCAGTAAATGATGGAAATAAAATTTTAATAGTATGTTATTCAATAAGTAATAAGTCATCTGAAAACTTACCTCTTACGCAAACTCTGAAACTTTTTTCATACTATTTCTTTTTGCAGTATTATGTAAAATGTATGTGTACACTTTCAGCGGATAAAAAAAGTTACCGCGCACATACATTCGATTATATTCATTAAAAAGAACTTCGTCTATTTTTATAATGCAGTATTTGTGAACGTATAATTTTACAATAAAATTATACTCCAAAAAAGTTTGTATGAATTTTATTATATTCAATTATAATGATTAAATGTATTAAATAGTAAATATTATAATTCATCATATCAAGCAGTTATATATATATGTAGAAATTAAGTAATGAAATAAAATGATTATTTTTGAAATCAGTGTTAGTATGAATTATAAATATGTCCAGAATCAGTGTCAATATGAATCAGAAATATGTCCAGAATCAGTGTTAGTATAGATCAGAAATATGTTCAGAATCAGCGTTAGTATGGATACAAATATATTAAGAATCAGTGTTAGTATGGATCACAAATTTCTCCATCACACACCATCGTGACCCATCTATCAAATGATAAGATTATCGCAATATCGATGCATTTTGCTGTTGACTGTTGACAGACGGGGTTTGCTTACTTTTGTGACTGCTCGCTTTTCTATGCTCAGAATCGGCGATTCTCTTCTGACGAAACTTTTCGCTTACTTGAATCTGAAAATATTCTTCCTAAAAAAGACGCGTATAATGTTTACTTTGCTAAAATCCATGATCGCAACATACATAACTGCACTTGTAACTTTACAAATATATTTCATAAAGCATTTATTTTTTTATTTGCATATGATTTAAAATCTATGGCAATGTGCTAAAGTAAAAAAGTAAACAATTAATGCTATGAGTATAGTCTAATGATAAATAAATAACCTGTTTAATGGCGATATTCATACAAGTTGAAATTTCAATAGATGCCCCCATATTAATATCATTTTTTGAAGTACCCTTATATCCTGGAGCTGAGAATACAGTCAGCATGCAACCACCTGAGAATAATGCATATCCATATAGAGGTGCCTAAAAAATTCTAAATAGTGAAAATTTATTAAAAGATTCATTTGTTAAGATTTACGATCTGAAATGTATTTCTTAATAATCAATTTGTAATTTTTATTTTTAGCTGTCCTGTTCCAGTCATTTTCTTTATGAAAGGAGACTCGCAAAAATCGAAAATCTAAGGTTGAAAAACTTGATTTTCAGAAGTTGCACCTGATGTCCGCGAATCATCATATCGATACCCAGTTTTTTGCAGCAATTCTGTACTGTATCAGGAGCAAACAGTTGACCGATACCATATAATGGTTCTCGCTCCATATTGTTTCGAAAACCATCATGGTTTGGAGTTGTATCTGGATCAGACCATACCAAATCACATTCAAGTGATCCAACCTCAAATTCCTCCAACGGTCGACGGATTTCTCGAATTGCCTGAATTAATTTATCCTTTATTATTAGAACGTCTATCATATTTTTGTTGACTAATTTTGAGTTTATTATGAATTTATCTAATATGCAAATATTGAAGATTTGTAATATTTTTAAGCTAAGCATACTTGAAGTGATGTAAGCTTTGGACCGATCCCTCCATGCATTCCGAGAATTCTGCCTCCGATCAGTACAGCCAATGGTAAGTTATTGAACAAACTTCGGAAATATGTATATAAAGTTCGGCCATCTTTTCCATCTGATAAAATGTTCCACAAATATAAGTGAAAGAAAATAGTTATTGTGGAGGCTTTTTTTTCGTAAATATATGCAATCAGGAACAATTAATTTTAAATATTTTTTCAATTTTCTTGTGAATTTCGACATTGAAAAAATATGCTAATACTGTTAAGAAGTTACCCGGACTTTCAGGAAATCTCACGCGAACTTCATCATGAAAGGAATATGCACGATTCAGAGATTCTTCTTCATGATTACCACGACACAAGTAAATATTTTTGGGAAAACGGATCTTAAAAATGCTTGTTATTACCAATAACAATTTCATAGAATTGAATAAAATGTAATTATGAATGAAGATTTACTTTAAGTGATATAAGCAATGCGATAACTTCGATTCCATGTGATCCACGATCGACATAATCTCCCAAGAATACACTGCGAACTTGGCTTGGCCAACCATTCAAATTGAACCATCGATGCAAATCACTGTACTGTCCATGAATATCGCCATATACTGTACATGGTAATGGAACCTGAAAAATATCTACTTCCTAAGCATTTCAGTTCTATGAATTTTCTGATACTGCTTACGTATAGCTAATTTAATGAGTATTACTTCGAGCAATGTAGGTTCTTCAATAAGGATTCGGGCTCCCTGAAGAAGCATTTCTCGAAGTTCATCAAATTTAAATGGATATTGTCTTGGACCATTTTTTATCAATTTTGTTAGTAAATCACCATCATTGTCTTCCGTAACTAAATATTAGCATTTAGATTCTATTGAAAAAACTGAGAAAGGAATTCACTAGCAAAAATAATATTACATTGAATTTTTGTAACTAATAAACCTGAATTTTATATAGCTTTACTTCATCTATAGAAAAAAATTCCATGACATATAATATTCTTTGCCTGTTCAAGTCATTATTCACCTCACGTTATCACTAAATCTAATATTATTCTGATCAAAATAAAAGGCTAATAAAATGATCAATTTTTATCTAAAAAATTTCGTTGACTGTCCATTATAAAAATGAATTTTATAAATTTATCTGCGTCTGTTCAAATTTCTTTTTTTTGTAAATTTAAATATATCATCAAATGTTTATTATCAATATCTTTTTTTTTTAAATTAAAAATTTGTTACCACCGTCATTTATTGTAGTATTTTCAATGCTAGTTATATCATCTGATGTAGCGTAAGTGATTACACGTGTGATTGTAGGTGGTTTTTTACTTTTTGGCACCACTTTTATGACCTCATTGTGATTAAGTGTACTTAAAAAAATTATTTATTAGACGTTCGAAAATTAATTAAGAATTTTTGAGAGAAAATAATAAGTGGAGTTTTGATATCAAAAAATTCTACAGCTATTGTTTTTGCAACAAATATTAGTTTAAGAAGGCTTAAAAGTTGCAGATACAAGATAAAACTGAATTCAAATTTAAAACAGTACTTAAAGTTCACTTTTACCTCTAAAAAAAAAGCGTATTAATAATTATTTTACAAATTTGCTTACTTAACTAGCATAACTAATTGGCGTAATGTGATTGATCTAAAGCTATTAGTTAAAAATATTTCTATAATCACGTGTGTAAAACTAGAAAAATCAAAAATTTTTACTGTAAATTATTAAAATTTTCAATGTTTTTTCGTGATAGCAGTATAAAATACAAATTTTTAATAGATAGTAAGTAATTTTATAAAATTTAGATTTATTTTTTATATTAAGAATAATTATAAAAATGTAAGGAATTGATTAAAAAAAATGAAATTAAGGTACCGTAAAAGTGTTTTAAGTTCCGTCGAGTTTAGCTGAGGAAGCACTACTGTATCAGTACGATTAGAGTGAATCACGTTGCTGAATGACGTTTCTCCGGGTGTGCAAACCATACCGCCAATTTTATTATCACTTTCTTCTTCTTCAGCAGCAGCAGCTGCTTGTTTTGTAACTACGTCTCCAACATATGCATTCATACTGCATTGATACCATTAATTATATTCTCATTATTTATATTTTTTCATTTAGCAAACATAAAGCAACTGTTTGCTAGAAAAATTTAGAAAGTAATTTCCATTTACTTACTGTTTTTGTAATAAACTTATCATTAAATTTTGAATATGTATCAAAATAAATTCTTTTAGTTTTAATATTTGTTTCTCTTACACATCACGACGTTTTCGTCTTCGACGAGTGATGAGAAGCACTGCAACTGCAATAATACAAGCCATCAAGATAGCCCCGCAAATAATACCACTGATAAGAGTCCAGGAACTTTTGCGCACCTTAATAGCAATATTGTGTTCTTTGTCTTCAATCAGTTCTGGCAATAATTCAATATCTACCGCTGTTCTTTTCATTTCTGCAAATCATTTCATTATTGTTTTAGGCTGAATTCTCTAATTTAAATTACTAATTTAATTTTTGAAATTGATTATTTTTTAGATCTATTTTTTGCTAATTAGTGAGAAAGAATAGATTAATATATGTGAACAAAGCAAACATTTAAAAGTTTGCTTAATTAGTTTTGCACTAATTTAGTCGAATTATTTACAAGTGCTTAATGCAGAAATTTTAGAGAGTTCAATGTAGTTCAATGTAAGAAAGCCAAAAAAAAAAAAACTAATTTGCATTAACACAAATTTATAACTAATTTGCATCGACACAAATTTATAGTACATATTTGCTATTCAGTTGAAAAAATGTGCCAACCTCTGTTAAGCTGCGAATTATTTCCGTGTCTTTCTTGGCGTTTGTTCACATTTTCTGAATTGTTAAAATGCTATTATTAGGCCTTGATATATTTTGAGTTGTACTTAGTAAAGAAACTGACAAAATGATAGTTAAAAAATAAATCATCAATATATGACTTTAAATTGCAATTTTATACAATACAAATTTTTAGCTCGTAAAAATATACTTTATATTTTATAAAAAATTAAAAAATTGGAGGTATCAAATGAAAGAAGAATTAAAAACAAAACTTTTACTTAAGTTATTTGTATTACATCTTGATGTATTACAACAGCAAAAACGCATTTCTTGATCAAGAAAATAGTAATCATTTACAGGACATTTCTGATGTGTATTATTTTTACAACTCATGCTGCTATTGTTGTATTTTATAGTCTGAAAAATTTCATCTTCCAACACTGAAGCAGTTTTTGCTTTATGCTTATACCTTTAAAATACTGTCTTTGCAATAAATATTAGTTTTTGCAATAGATGGAATAATTTAAGTGTTTTCAACTAAAAAACATGTTTGTAACGAACCATGCATGTTAATTATTATATTCTTTGTTTCACTTTTGAAATAATATTTAAATCGTGCTATAATTGCTCACTGAACTGTAAAGCTGTAGCAGGATTTTTGCAATTTCAGTACTGTGATGACTGAAGTTAGAATTAATATGATAAAAAACATATTAGTTGTTGATAAAACCTGATTAGCAGTTGTACAGCCATAAAGTGTAGTAAAGTTATGAAATTGAAGAGTATAACACATCAGCAAATCATCATTTTTGCTTGTGCATTCATCTAACAGCAGAGGTTTAATACTAGTTACACATTCCAAATTGTCAATAATAATGTCAGTATTCTCGTAATCTGTTGAACTAAATGAAAAAAGAAACAATTTCATTTCTTGAAACTTATATATACAGTTATGAATTTAGAACTCTAATGACATGGACAAACTGTTCAGATGCTTACTACTTTTTTCTTTAAATTTATGCTCAAAATTATGCACCTTGGCATAAAGTCATTTATGTACTACTTCATTGACTTTTTACAATTACTTAAAGGTCGACGAAAATTTATTCAACAGCAAAAACTCTTTCTTCCATCACAAGTCGATATATTTACTTAACATATTTAATCAGAAAAATGTTTCCAGATGATGACAACTCTAATGTTTTCCATCTGTAAACTCACATAAGATGGTAATCAGCAGCAAGTAACCATGCAGAAAATAATATCAACAACCGCATGGAGTATTTTAGAGACTAGAAAATGACCCCTCTACTCTGTTTATTCGTTTATAAATGCGACTAATTTGCAAAAATCTGCATATTCTAAGTATATTTTCGAAATGACCATTCACACATTCTATTTTTGATACGGATATCATTGCACATTTTTACTGGCTGGTTCTAGTTTCTCGATCAACGTCATTAAATAAATGCATTCTTGAAATTTCGAATAACTCGAAAATCCTTCAATGCTTTATCAGCAAATTGTCAATCATTCTTTGAAATAAAATTGTATACAGAAATGCTACACCACTGACAACGAGTCTATCTGTCCAAGAAAACCCCTCAATAAATGGCCAGATATCATGACAATTTCTCCACCAACTCACATATACTTTTTTCATAACAAATGAATATTGCGATATTAATTCTTGTTTTATTCTTTGCTGCAAAACATACATTCAAAATAAAAGAATTTATTTCACAGTTAATGAACCAAAAAAAAGAGATGGGCAATACACTTATATGAAAATGAAAATTACAACATATGTCATCGACATTGCACGATGCTACTTCTAATAATGCATTACTTCCTGGTCAATTACATTTACTTCTAAAGAAAAAAATTGCTATACGGCGAAACTAACTTCGATTACTTCTGCTAGTAACAGTATAAATTAGTGCCTTATACATTACTCAACAAGCAATAAATCAATTCCCTCTAATAAGCTACAACTTACCCAAAATTGACAATATCCAAACACCCCCCC
>UYYF01004666.1:13003-42594 GCA_900618365.1 Thelazia callipaeda
TTCTTCTCCATATGTATAAATATATGTAAATATTAATTAAACTGCAGGAATCTTCCTTTGAACAAAAACGGTATAATCCAAAGTGAAAAACGAAGAGATATGGCACAATAAGTTTGCAAAAGAATAAAATCTGTGGCCAGTTTTCGAACTTATAAAAATTGCAACAATGACAGGTTTCTAGCTTGGGCATATACTGCTGTCCATATTGCATGTCAAAAACTGCTACTACTGATCATTAAGCTTAAACGAAATGCACTGTTTCCATCAATATACAGCAAAAACAATGCAATTAAACCTTGTATTGATGAAAAAAAACAGCCTATGCATTCAGCCTCATCACTTACTAAACTTTTGGCAAGTAAGATGATAAAAGAATAATAAAGAAACAACAAATAAGTCATGTTTCAATATGAAATGGCAAGAAATAATTAGCGGGTGTAACTGCAAATACACCAAACTAGGAAGGGAGACCTATCTAATATACAATTGCGAGAAATATTAATGATAAACTCATGGGGATATTTGTTCGTTATATTAAAAAAAAACAATAAAAATTAGACAAAAACAAGATATGTGCATGAAATTATATGATATGTTGTTTCTTCTTATGTGAGACCAAGACTGCTCAAACTTATATATCTTAATTTAAACAGTGAACGTAAGAAATGCATTCTAAACAGAGAACAATTCTTAAAAAAGAAGGAACATTCAGGTAGTACTGGAATTAGTCTCAAACGAAAATTACATTGAAAGTTTTCCACCTGATTCACTACTTAAGGAAAACAATTTACGTATAATGAAGATGAAAACCATTTACGGAACAAGAAGACATCAAACATTTTCCTGAATAGATGATTATAATGTTACCTGAGATTATAACTTTGCAGTATTAAAGAATAACATCAAAACAGCTTTATTAATGAATTTTCATAATCTATAAAAATAACTCAATTTATATGATTTGAAACAACTTTCTCAGTTCACACTTAAATTGTAGAACTCTGCAAAGAGTTCACCACAACAGATAGGAACTCAATTTGCAAAGTAACAAGGTATCGGATTTTATTAATTTTGCTTTCTAAACAAAGTTCGCGACAATTTATTAAGTTTTCTCCCCTCTTTTACTAATTTAATCGCTGAGCAACTTACAAAGCATTAACATAGAAAACAACATACTTTTGATTTTATAGACCTGACTTCACATTTCAAGAGAACTATGATAAAATTTCAAGAGAACTATGATAAAACTGATTTCAAAAGAAAAGATTTCTTAAGTACGACTTATTCATGCTTTTTGTTCATTAATTACAGGATGAACTGAGAAAAATCACCATAATACTTACACTATTATATATATGTGTCCACTTAATATATCACTATATGAATAAAAATTCTGTACAACAGATCATAAAATTTGCGCATTAATAATGCACCACATGTTTTGTCTCATAAATGTAGAATAGGTGAGACTTGCTTAGATGTTGGGATCAATTCCACGTTTACTCGAATCACTTCCTCAACCATATTTCGAACTGGTAAATGTGCAATCATTTCATCAAAAATTGGCTCTCTCATCACTGTACCATTTGTCGAAGACTGCGAAACCTGTTCTCGTATCACGAATGTTTGCATTGTATAAGGTTTGTTATTACTAGACAATCGTCCAAATCCTTCACGCATTGTATTCAAGTTTGACATACCTTGCTAAAAAAAAGCAGATATTAAAAAAATATTAACATTTAACTTTTTTTTAAGAAAAAATTTGAGAAATTACTCTATGGGCACAAATGCGTAATCAAACATAATCAATGTCTTCAGTAAAGCATTGTATAGAGAAAGTTTTTTTGCTTAAACTTTTCACCCCCAAAACATTTCAAAAAATTTTTGCTTGCTGAGCTCCAAATTTTTTTTATGAACTACAGAACATCACTTACGCTATGACTATTATGTTCTTTCTCACACCCGCTACCACGTTTTTCTACAATTGGTATTAAGTTCATATCTTCTATGCCGTCAAATGTACCATTTTCTGATCCACTCTTTTTCGACTCTATTGTTGATTTATCACCATTTGAAGTACTTTCAAAATGATGCAAAACCTGCTTTTCACAATCATTTCGTGACAAAATGCGACGTCTAAAGTTTTTTAGCATGAAAAGATGGTTCCCTTTTCGTGCTTTGCCTGAAAGAGATTGAAATTATGATCTTAAAACCTTTACATTAACTTATAAAATAGAAAATTTCAAATATCTTCCTAAAAACGAACAGATATTTGAAACAATAGCACATTAAGCAGTGATTTGACATGTGACTTATATAACAAAATCGTGACAAATGCATTGCAAACAAAAAGATCCTGCATTCGAACTGATTAAGAACTGATTATGTCATGAAAATTTAGGGTTTCCGACCTCTACAATTATTCCTGAATCACGAAAAGTTTACATGAATAATAACTTACAAAAAGCTCTCGCATCACGAGTATTTTTCTTTCCCAATTTGAATGGAAGCTTTAAACTCCACCGATGTATTATAGCAATATGTTTGTTCAACATCGTAAGACTACGATATCGTCTAGAACAGCATGATATGGGACAATCATACAGATTTTTCTGAAATTATGATGTTAATGCTTTGAAAAATGTCATCAAAACAAAACCATTACGAGGCCTAATTAAAACAAGAGTTTCATATTTTTGCGAGGGACATAACTATATGTTTCTGTTTTAGTGTAAAGCTATCAAGTTTACAGATGCAGTCAGCATCATTTTTCAGGCGCAAAACAATGAAAGCTGATAACTACTAATGATGTTGCTGTGAGAAAAAACTTTCAATGGCAATGCTTGTTCAGGAAGAAAATTTTCTTCAGTTATAAAAAAGCAGAGAAAGATCTTCATCTTTTCTGAATACTCAGTAATAAAGTCCTTGAATAATAAACTTTCACGAATTATATCAAAAGATCTAGGAAAAAAAGAGATTTAAATGGCGAAAATAAGGTGTGTGAAAGCAAAGTCTACACATAATAATGTCAAATACTTACTGTTGTTGAGATGTGATGTTCGTCATTACTTGTAACTTGCAATGCTTCATCCTCTTCTGTATTTTCTTTCTTGTCATTAGCTGATTTGGTATTTGAATCAGCCCAAGAATCTGAAACACTTGATGACTGGAAGTTGAACTGCGCACAGAGCAAGTTCGCATTCTGCGTTGGTTCTGCAACAGTTTTTTGAAAAATTAATGAATATCGTTCAAGCTTTTCTAAGATTCAATTCTTTGGCAGTTAAACTGGAGAGACAATAGATGAGTAATATACATGACAAAATATGAAATTTGTCACTACCATATAAACATCTATTAAAGAACTTAAATGTCAACCTGTACTGGGCATAGTTAATGGATGAGTGTGAATCATATGAAGTTGGAATTGTATCTGATCATTAAATACTTCTGTGCATTGTGTACAAGTAAATTCAGTTTGTGAGGTCATTTGCTGCGGGAAATTTTCCATAACTGATCCAATCAGCGCTGAAGCAGTTTGTCCACTTTTAATTTCATATGCATCCTGAAAGCACTAATTTCACTTGAACTTACTGACATATATTATCTGTAAGGGAAACAAGAACTGTTGCACTACCTGATATTAACCAGTAATGAAGATTGTGTTCAGCTGATAAAACATTGCTTACCTTTAAAAAGCTCTCTAATGACTCCACACTCAACTCCATCTTGTGCTTCTCTGAGAGATGTTTTTGTATTGCCGGCACACCTGCAGATCGTACATCACATAGCGGACAACGAAGTTGACTGCTATAATAATATATATGTTGCTAACAGTGTCGTTCATTGTTTTGAGTGTCATCTTTTGTTTCCTTTTGAATAAGCTAATTAAGTTTTCTTAAATAGCAAAAAAAATGAGTGACAAACTTTGCCATAATGAATTTTAAAAAATACAGTCTTATGCTTTGAAAAACATAAACGATGGTCGTGAAATTGTCAGAGCAGGTAGAATGTAAAATGCAAAAGACTCTGGCAAGGTAGACAAGAGTTTGACTAAAGCGATGCAGTGTCCGCTAAAGCTTACCCAAGATTTGTTTGTAAAGCAAATGCTTTCTCAACAGCAATCTTTAAATCTTCTAAAAATCGCGCCGAAAAACGTTGCATGCTTTTTAACAATGCGTAACCAATAAATTGTTACTAATATTACTAATGGGGTAAACGTAGAAGTAATATTAGCGATAATAGTAGTGCAATTTGTAGATTATAATAATAAAACTGATAACAATGATAGCAAAATTAATCTCAATCAGTAGCTTGAAACGCCGAGTTTAGTTGCTAAGTTGAATAGTACTGAGCAAGGTATGTTGGCCCGCAGGAAAAAGATAATGAAATAACAGGAAAAACAGCACACAAAACTTCAGAATCACTTTCCCGCAATGTTCATACATACGTTCTTTCATCCACTTATTAATACATGCATACATCCTTTCATCAATCTATTTTAACACATGCATACATGCATCCATCCATCCAGCAATCTATGCAGCATCAATGGGAGTAACACACTGCGCTTTGTTCTTCTCGCTTGATTCCAGCCAACGGCAACTACTACTACTACTACTACTTCCCAGTTCTACTCCTTTCCGCCCGGGTATTTAGTACTTCTACGAGTAGCAAGTAACAGCAGTAGTGATGCCAGCCAGCCAGCAATGGCAGTAGCACAGAACAGCACTGCCCTCTTTTGACTAATACCACTCCCTTCATGTCTGAGGAAACTAATTCGTGCTCACTGCTTGCCTGTGTGCCTGACTGGCTGGCAACAAACAACTACTCACCAACATCACAGCCTCTTCATTCCTCCTCCCATCGATCTCGTTCTAACACATTTTGCACGATCATCCAAACATTCACACAGGTACGGACGTGAGTCGAGTCGTACGCATACATTTCATTTTATATATTTGCACCGGCACCTGTGCACTTTGCATCGCCCAAATACACTATGTAATAAGTGAAAAATTATTTCGAGACGTATCAATTAAGTGGAAAGCCATCCAAAGATGCATGTTTCATGTGATTATGAATTGAAATACCAATATATAAATAATATTCGGTAAGTAATCGTAGACATAAAATTAAAAAAAATAAATATATATATATATATCAACTTCAATGTCAAGCCATGCTTTCTTGCTCCTATAGTGATTATTTGCTTCCTTCAAAGCATTATTTCTTGGCCATTCCGTGAAATGCAAATGGAGAGGGAAAAGAACAGCGAAACTCATCGTCGTATTCCTCGCATAGTGTTATATGTTGTTTGTCGTGTGCGCAGGAGGAGAAAAGGGGAAAGTTGTTTTACTAGACAAACGCGCTTAAGTGATGAATGTGTGCACAGCAGATTCAAAGAAACAAGTTACCCATACATAGCAAACAGCTTGTCTTAATTCCTCAACCTGAACTGCGTAATGCTCAACTATAAAGTCATTTAGCTATCATCCTTTAACTCATACAAACTAACGCGTGCAGCAGAGAATATTCAGACAAAATTAAATTAACAAAGCATACTCTAGGTGATTACTAGCGGACTGTTCTGCTGTTCCTCTACAGGTGGAAGTACTTGTAATACTTGAGTTCGAACTGAGCGATCCACGGTGTCCGCGCGAAGTAGGCAGTGAAACTACATTGTGCACCTCCTGTTTGTGTTGTTTCAGCGACTCTCGAGTTTGTCCTACATTTGTGTTGCAAATGTCACATCTGAAATAATTCATAGTGCACTATCTATCTACGCTCTCTGCTACTCTAACCATCGCTGCTTACTTAATTTGCTAGTTTGCAGGACGACATCCTCTTCTAGTGTTTCCTTCTGTGCTTTATTGACAAATGCCACCTAGCACCAGACCAAATCCAATATCGCTCTACCTTACATTATAAGAGATGAATTAAGCAAAAAACAAATATTACCTGAAAGCAATAGTGCCAGACTTCTCTTTTTCTAGCGTATCGATGTTGGCGATGATAGTTTTGTGCTCGTCAATTACAATGCCGTGCATTTTAAGCATATGAGTTCGAAGAAAGTACTTGTTACATACTTCCTTATTGCACACATCGCAGTAATTTTTGCCAGTAGCTGAGTAGGATTTCTTTGGCTGTCGTGACTAAAATGATCTATATCAACAAAAATTGGATGACTACTCGAAAATCAAAATTTGTCCCTCTTTAACATCAACATTAGTCTGACCGTAGCTTATAAAAGTTGCTATCCTGAATGCAAAAAAGCAACATTAGCTCCACTAAAAATCATCGTGTTCACAAATACATACTGCAGCAATAGGTGATGGGAGCATTGTTGGAACGATAGTTGAACTCCGAGATCGATCTACGTCTTCTGCTTGAGAGTTGTTTTGTTGGTGCTGCATCTGTTGCTGCTGTTGTTGTGGCTGCAATCGAGCCAACGGCTGGAACAGTTGAAATGGAGTCAAAAGAGTGCTCAAAATGTTGTGCTGTAAAATCAGATGCTGCTGCAATGTCGTGCGTGTATCGCATTCTTGTCCACACATTTCGCATGACTCTTTATTGCCATTTTTAGTGGTAGTAGTAGTAGAAGCAACAGCAGAAGTAGCAGTAGTACAAGTAGCGCTAGTAGTAGTAGTAGTAGTAGTAGTAGCGGTGATATTAGTAGTATTAGAAGCACTCTTTGACAGCGAACTGCAAATATGTTTTATTGTAGTGTATGATTATTTGGAAATTATAAAAGCCGTGTAACGTACGATTGCTCTTGCAGTGATGGCTGTATTCCTTCCTGTTTCAAAGATGATAACAACTCCCGAGTGACGGCATTCTCCTGAGCTTGTCGAGCAATCATCGCGAATAAATCGTCAGTATTCGGCAACTGATTGGCTATATTTGATTCCTCATCTATTCGAATGTTTTCTGATCTGAAACTAAACTTAATTTTCACACAGCTCGCTTTCTGAACTACCTTACAAAATCAGCAACATTTAGACCTTGCACACGTCAAAGACGCTTCTTCTTCCTCCTTGTTTTCGTCATCATTCAATCTTGTTCGCTTAGCTGCTGAGGAGTCTGCATTGGATAGACAGTTGACAATGACAGACGTTGGTTGAGATAATGTACTTCTGGGCGGTGAGATTTGCGAAACATCCATTGCACTTTGATTGCATAAAGCAGCAATTATTTCTGCCGGGCTAAGATTTACTCCTGACGAGGTAGTTGGCAAATCCAAAGCAAAATTCTGAGGAATTGACGCTAAATACATAACTGATTTTTTTCCGCAACTTCCATCAAAATTACTCCACACAATATAGACGAAAAGTGTGATAGACCTCATTAGACCTTACTCTGATACTTTAATTTTATTACAGTAATCAGTGAATTACGAAAAACGAAATTTTTGCAGTGAGATAATCTTGAACTAACGTGCTGCTAGCGTTGCTGCAATGCACTCCGTTGGCGAATTCTTGCCCGCAAATGCAATGCCATGCTTTTTCCACTTATGTGTTCGAAGAAAGTAACGATTACAGAAATTTTTGTCGCACATCTCACAGTATGTATCCTGCAAATATACATTTAAACTCTCCAAATAAATACCTTTTTCTGGTTTTCCATACATCGTTTCATTTGTGCAATAGTCCCGAGCATGTGTACCAATACCACATTTTCACTTTCCTTTTTAAGTACATAAGATGCTTATTGAAATAGAAAAACATACAAAACTTGTAAAATTAACCTTTGAATGTCCGGCAATACCAGAAAATGGTCCATTCAGAACTGAAGCCGGGTTGCAAGTCGTTGATGGAACAGCAGACGCAGGACTGGTGACTGTACTAAGTGCCGCGAGAACTCTCAAAGATTCCTCGACGGAAGCTGCTGGGAAGTACTGATTCATGAGTTGCATCTGCTCAAGCATTAAGGGCATTTGTTGCGTTAAACCAGCCATTCCCCTAGAATATCAATTGATCAGTTATAAAACCTTACAACATGAATTAGCAGTTTTCATCTGATTTTAAAAAATGCTTGGAAACTCACAAGGGGTTATTCTGTACTGACGGAAGGAATTCCGAGATCCATTTTGAAAGATCTACTTGTTGTAATTCGGATACCTGGGGAACCTGTACGTCATCATTTCTATCCAAAACACCTGCATCTTCTGCGTTCACTTTGTTTTGACTATAACATGTTGACTTATGCACACTTCTTTCAAAAACTGTAAATATCCAAAACACCTGCATCTTCTGAGTTTTTCAAAAAAAATTAGTTGGACAATTCAATTGAAGATTTTCATATTTACCTTAGTGTGTCGTCATCAGAAGAATCCTGTTCTCTAGGTCCTTCAACCTCTTGTTCTGTGATATCTGATGATTTATGAGATAGGGGAGATTCATCTCGACATGATGATGTAACTACCTCAGAAGAAGTTGACGCGGGAATATCAATTTGAATACTTTCTCCTGATGATTCATCTTGTTGCTGGTCATTCGAGTTACTACTAGTAGCTTCATTACTACCATTGTTTTGACTTTGGTTGATAGCCGCTGTTGCTGCTAACTGACTCAAGTACATCGCACCCAGGTTCTGAAAGTTATAAATTTTAATTCTATCATTTATTACTATCAAAACACAGATATGAACCAAACTTGCGGATTCCGTACAGCTTTGTTACAATTATGGACACTTTTTCACAAAGGTAGGTACCGAGTCAGGAGGTCGAAATAACTGCATATCCAACTGCGCGTTAGCAAAAACTGACGGCAAGAAGTTGTACGGTGAAGGTATCATTGAAGCGGATTGCAAAAGTTGCTGATGATGTTTTGCAGTGCCATTCCCGTTATTTAAACTTGCTGGCATCATTTTTAAACACTTCTTAAAACAAACAATGTATTAATTTCAGAATTTAAACTATCTTATCAGACCTCAGATTTGAATAATCACATCAGTGTGTCTATAACAAATACCATATATATATACTGTACAAATATATATATCAATAATATAATTATGATCAAGTCACCAATAGAAGTATGTTGGTAAAGTGGTGCTAGCAATCGTTGTACAGATTGTTTGTTGTTCAAGTTGTAACCAAGGATGAGAAACGTTGCTAGAGAGTCCCTGAAAACAAAAAAAAATGAAAACTTTCAATATGAAATACTCTTTCGCCATATCAGAAGATGACAATGAAAAGCGTCAGAAAAAGGTGATAAGAGCTAATCTACAACCAAAACTGTACGCCACATTTTAAAATCGACGTAAATGTTTTCTAATCTCAGTATCACACTCAATCTATCTCTTATTACTTTTTTACATGAATTTATAATTTGAAAAGACAACAAAAAAGAGAAAAAATAATCACTAAAAATAAGCTCTATAAACCAATTTTTCATCGAATGTAAAAAGTTTTAGGAAGCATACTAATATATATTTTTGAAACTTTACTTT
The DNA here is from genome assembly GCA_900618365.1 of Thelazia callipaeda. NCBI lineage: Eukaryota > Metazoa > Nematoda > Chromadorea > Rhabditida > Thelaziidae > Thelazia > Thelazia callipaeda. Next base: position 22,454 of record UYYF01004666.1, read on the forward strand.
AAAATTGATTTACTGCAAGGCAGAAGTGAATTTTCAAGATATTTATGAAATTTAATGCATCAAACAAATGAATACAAATTTTATCTACTTTAATATATTCAAAGAAGAAAAGCATATTGTACATGCCAAATTTGTTATGAGCACATTCACTTCATTGTAGAGAATAATAAGTAGCGGTAAATACCGCAGAAATAAGTACTAGCAATGAATATGTTGTGAACAATTACGTAGAAAAATTTGTTAACTTCTAATGTCTTGCTTACAATTTTTCTTCACCATATATATATATATATTTCTTCAACATCCCTTCATAAAGATCAAAAGAATACTAAATTAACTTTATATTCTACCACTTCATGTTAAATCTTTCATATTCATTTCTACACCCAAATATCGCTACAAATAAATCATTACGGTATAACTAGAATGATTGCGAAATTATGCTAACTTATTGAATAACACCTTCAAGTATGGCGCAAGTGCGGACAACAGTGAAGCAAGAAAAAACCCGACAAGAATAGGCAGATAAACATTGTAATGTGTTGTTAGAAATTTTTGAGAACAAAAAAGTTGATATGTATAATGAACGTTTCTTATGCACTACTTATCCACTTACTTAATCGCCTACCTATGCACTATTAAATGTCAGAGGTGCTGACAGGCAGTCTTAATCCACCCATATATTCTTTCATTCTTCCAATCCAATACAAATCTAACCATCCTTTGGTGTCGTTCACCGCACCAGCTTGAGCTCAGTTTGGTAAGATATATGCATAAACCACGACAGTCTTTAAAATTTCAGTCTTCATCGTCTTACGCATCTTTCTATCTTTTCAAACTTCCTTATCCGTATTTTCTTACATTTACCGTTTTTTTGCATTACGCAGTATTGCATCTTTAACATGCTAATCATAACTTTACTTCATTACATATGACATCATTATTACTCCGTATATAATCCTACAAAAATATTAAAATATTCATTGACTGATGTGTGTATGCACTGACTGTACATTTGGTAGCAATACTTAAAAATAAGAGCAAAAATATATGCAAAATTATTAGACTGTAGTAATTTCTTTTTGTTAAACTCTTTTGTCTACCATAATTAATGGTGCTCATTATACTTGATTGATTTTTGCTTAGACTGATTTAATCACGAATTAAATACACCAACTAATTAATTATCACAAATTATCCATTCTCATGTTTAGTTTTACCTTACTATCTGATTTGTGTCTATCTTTTCATACCGAAATTCATATAACATCATACGACATTAGTATGTACCATCGGTCAAGAAGCATTTTGAAAATAAAGTCTCAGAAATTTGATGCAGAAATAAGTGAAAATACATACATAAAGAATGAAAATTGAAAATTTATCAAATTTTTTTGGTTCTTTTCAGTTCACTTTAAAGAGTGCCACCCCACTCAATCAGCTGCAAAAAGTAATGAAGGAATGCAAATTAAATCTACAAAAAGAAAACAATTTGAAAAGAATACTAATGAATATTTTTCCTGCAAATATACACAGTGGAATTTTTTCAGAATTAAAGTCATTTTCACCATAGAATAAAATATAGTGATCGCTAGTAAGGTCAAAGGTGAGACTGCATTGCACTGCTGCAAGCATCATTATTTGTATTAGGAAATTACAAGCAAAAATAGAATACAGTTATGGAAATCAATAAATTCACTCTTACAAGTTCTCGCAAAGGGTAGTTCTCGCCATTACCAAGTAACTCAAATTTTTAAACATGAAATTCAACTAGAAAAGAAAAAAATAGCACTGATGACAATACCAAAATGTTTGCAAAATAACCCTTCTAACAAACTTTTTTACATCAAAAAAGTGAAAGTAAATCGCTTAGGATAATAATATAACAGTATTATTTTCCAAATTTTTTAAACTTTTTCTTGTACATTTTTGCTGAGAATAAAAATGGAAGCATAAAATTTCTAATCTAAACTTCATTAATTGCTAAGTGGAAGAAATCTTAGTCTGAAACTGAAAACAGAGCAGAAAACTTTAATTTCATTTACTTTTCAAAATCATTTCTGTAATCAAAATGTTAAAGAAAAAAGAAAGAAACAATAGATTGATTTAAATATGAAAATAGAATTAACTTAAACTAATAATAACAAACAAAAAAACAAAATTGTCATTGGAGATTAAATACATGGCACATACCACATGGTAAGTGCTGCTTGTAAAACAATCCATGCAGTACGTGCCGACACATTTCTTTACCTGTCAGTCATTGTTATGTCAAAAAAATTTCTTGTGAATCTTTTTTGAAACTAAACTTTAAAATGAAAAGAAAAATTGAATTTTGTTTCTTTTTTCTTTCTTTTCTCTTTCAAAATAAGTAGTGATAACTGCAACATGAAAACAATTTTTACCATTACGCACATTTTAAGTTGAAGAAAATAAAACTGAAATTAAGATATTTAACAAGTAGCAAATCGCTAAAAGACTGCTTCAATTTAGTACACTAAGATGCTTCATAGTACTTCACTCCAAATTGTCAACTAGCTGACGAAATTTCAAACTAAATTTTAATTATAATGTATGAGACTGTTTGAAGAACATATTTGCTTTCAAAAATTAACAACTCAAAACTGTTCTTTCTTCTTTCACTACAAGTTCGATTTGGCTGAAAAATTTCAAACTAAATGGATCTACTGCAATAAATCATCCAATCAGAAATTCTATAGGTAAGCTTCAATTAAAATTTTCAAAAAACAACCAGTTCACTTTTATTTAACATGCTATACCTTCAAAGGAAGACTATTCAGATGCAAAGATTTTCTAATCTATCAAAATCCATGGACTGCTCCATTAATGTAATTTCTTAATCATCAGCTAAATTCATTCAAATTTAATCATAAATCACAATATTTGTGCATTATTTTACTGCAAACCACAACAGCAATAACTGAATTGATTTTAAAACTGGATAGAAAATACAGATGTTTCATTGCATTAAATAGCTTTTGTAAAATGTAAGGTAATTTCAAGTTGAGAAACAACAAAGAAAATGAAGGACAGACAGAGGAATAATACATTGAAATGAAATGAACAGTAGAAGAATTTTTCTGGCTTACATTAATTCATACCACCGATGAATATTACTTCCCGCGTAGATCAAAAATATGCAATATGCAAATTTTTATGAGCATAACGTTTATCTATGAGAATAATTGTGCAAAGTGCTACAAAAAAATGACGTTAAAAATACAAGAAAAATAAAATGTCACAAATAATCTATCAATAAATTTTGCAAGAAACACGAGTGCAGCATAATTATTGATAAGCAAAATACTCATTACATCATACATTTATAGTCTCATTTTTTTGATATCCTTATGTAGAATAAATATTGCAAAATATTCTCGATGATCTCTTTAAGAAAGAAATTTCAAATTTTTAATTACAAAAAGTTATTTGGATCATTAAATGAATGTGATAACTACGTTTCTCTATTTCTGATTATTCAAAATTAATAATAGTGATAAAGAGTAAATCACTAACTACATGTTATAATTGTTCATTTTTATAAATTAAAAAATAAATAAATATTTGTCGAGAATTTTAAGCAGCTACGACAAATTTTTTTGTTTGATTATTAATATGAATTTTTTTGAAAACCAACAAACATATGGCAATATCAATGAAAATTTCAAGTGCCGCCCATGAACAGTATCGACGTCAAAAATATGACAACTTTAAGAAAATTTTTGTTTTTCTTGTATGAATACATACAAATGCCACGAGATATACACGGGCAAACTCAAAGATGTAGTCTTGTCAAAGCAATGTAAATAATTAAAGAATTTGTTCAAGCAACTCTTGGAATGTTTTAGTTGATGCTAGTGGCCGAGATGGTGCTGATGCTTGGTTAATTGATGACTGATTCATCATACTTTTTTAAAAGTAACACCAAATTTAATTTGATTTGCTAATTTTATGCCTTCATTCATTTCTGGTAAATTATTCTTGCTGCATAATCACAGGAAAAAAATTGGTATTTTGAATCCAAGTGAAATTATAAAAACAACAATGAAATTGAAAGGAAAATTATCTTGAAAGCAAATACTTTGAAAAACTTCAATGAAATGAATTAAAGTTTTTGCGAAAATGCTAAGCAATAGGCCAGATATACATAGATTTAGTAGAAAATACTTTCAAGACTGGTATTTCGTTGAACTTTCTTTTCTGCCTGATGGTGTGGTAAACAAATGAAAGTTATTACTAATTCTCAATCCCTAGTTCCTAATAAATTTTAAAAATTTAAGTATTCACCAATTCATTGATTTCAGTAGAATTAAATTTTTAAAAAGAGCAAATGTGTATGCGAAATAATAACTGTCCTCATAGTAATAACTGCCCTTTCAAACGAGTACACACAAAATCGCTAAAGGCTATTTAATTTGAAACGCGAAATAATAAAGTTAATCAGACTTTTGTTAATTCCAACAAACCCAAATACCAAATATTTCAACTATTCATCCATCAGTCTTTTAAATTATTGCAAACCAAACAAAACAAAGCAATAAATAAACAAGTGAAATAGAAAATGGAAGACAGAAAATACCAACTGTGATAAACACTATTTAAAATTGCTATAATTTTTGAGAAAATAAAAAAGCTGTACAACTAATTTTTTTACTTCTGAGTATTTTAAATTATTTTAAAAACTCTCTTATTTGAACTTTCTAAATTACACTAAATGCCACCAGTTTCAATAATGAAATGAATTAATAATTTTGTGATTAACAGATTGATGAAATGCATAATCACTGCCCAAAAACCAGAATTATGTTTCGTATTATTGTTATTGTTTCTTAATATTAATATTATCAAACTATAATTGAATGGGCTGCTATATCTGAATCTTCCAACAAAATTTTGTAAAGATCATATTATGATGACCGCCTACGATAACAATAATCTTGGTATCAAACCAATGTCTCATCATAAGATCATTAAGCCAATCCGACCTTATTTTGAATAATAAGAAAAGAAAGTAAAATATATGTCAGTTAATTATGCAATTTCTTTTCAAAGTCATAAATAATTGCTATAATACTAATACATGTATATATGGTGAGAAATATTGTGTTGTGAGAAAAAATTTAAAAGAGAGAAAAAGCATAAATTTTCATCAAAGACAAAATTCGATTTTCTTTAAAAATTTTTGTTTTTTCAAATTATAAAGTAGTTGAAAAATGAAATGGCAACAATAAGCTAAGCTTAGAAGAACTGCATTAATAATAATAGCATTTTAAAGTGGTGGATGAAGAAAATGACTGCCTTAAAATTAAGTTTTGAAATTGAGGTAGTTAAAAGAGATCAGAAGATGAACATACGAGAGAATGATGTGATAAATTAAATGAGATTTAGAATCACATATGACTTGGTAGAAATTTGCAAAATCATAATAATCAAATTATAATCAATGAGCACGTGAAGAGAAGAATAGAATGGTGTTGTCGGCCGGCTACCATTGCCCACTGGTGATAATTATAGCTCAGGCACAAACAAGTACATTCAAAATCGCTAAAGGCTATTAAATTCGAAACGCAAAATGATAAAAGTTGATTAGAAAGGATAGAGGTTGAAAATCTGTGATGGTGCTGCTCACCGGTTCGTTGGCTCACAGCACTCTGCTCAAGCATGATCGAAAAGTTGAAAATTTATTGCACTAATGAACACTACAAATTTTATACATCTTGAGTATACACTATAAATATGAATAAATATTCCATTACTAATATACACTCACATCCATAGATAGCTTATTTAGGTACAGATGGATTATTTCTCTGCAAAACAACGACAACTGAAATCAATGTTTAACCGTGGTAACAATTTATTAAGTTTTTATTTGTTTCTTTAATGTAAATCACTGGCATATTTGAGCCTTGAATAGATATTTCCTTGTTTATAGATATATTAGCTGAAGTAATTTTGTACAAGAATGTCTGATTTAATGATCGGTGAATCAAGGTATGCTAAGTTCATTAAAACCAGAAATATATTTTAATGATAGATATATGTAGAAGTTCAGATATTAACCAAAATTAGGTCATTTAATCTGGTGAATTTTGTGACAAAATACTAGTAAAAAAGTGGATAATGAAAATTGTTTTTTAGATATAATATACATCTCAAAATTTTTTAATATGGGCCTACCACAACTGCTATTTTATATGCAGTCAACAATTTTAATTATTTGTGAACTTCAATTGAATCGCATGCTTCCATCACGCCACAAGAATCGTCTTAATTTAAATTTAAAATTTTTACAATATAATTTTATTGCTACTTTGCTTTTAAAAATTTTACTATTCCATATAATAAATAAGCAAGGAAATGGCTCATACTTAAATAATAATATTACTTGAAATCCCTACGAAAATTTTGAATTAAAGCATATTTCGTCCCAGTATATTGACCCTCTTTCACTACTGCACTACTTATTATGCTACTAGTCATCAGTTTGTAAGATAAAAACTTACTTGTTCATGTGGATAAAAAGGAGTAACAATAGAATTTTGACCTGCAATGATACTAATGTAATAAAAAAGCTACAAATTCCAGCCTGCCTATGTAAGAGTTATTTACATTTTCTGTCGATTCAAAATGCCATAACTAACTCAATCACACTGCATTTTATTAACGTAATACAGTGATTGTAATTTGAAGTCAAAACAATCATTTAGACAATACCGTATTTAACGCTATAACTTACTCTTCTTTGTAAGATTATAAAAGTAAGGAGATAGAAATTTATACAATAATACTTACTGCTAACTTTTCATGATAGACAAACAAACACAAGTAAGTCAAAGGGCTCAAATGCTACAGAATAAGCATATTATCAGTATTAATATTATTGGCGTGATATCATCTGCATTATTGCCCACTAAGTAAAGATTACAATAATTATTATGATTATTACAATTATATTAAAATTATAATAATAATAATAATAATTATTATTATTATTATTACAATTATAATATTATTATTTTCTTATTACTATTATTAATACTAATATTATTATTCATATATTATTATTCTTTACCACTAACATCAGTATTATTATTGATAGTGTCATTGTTGTAATTATGCATCACTGTTACTGTTAATGCTATTATATCATTATGATGATTACTATTTGCATCATCTCCAATGTGATCACTGCTATATTCTTATCATTATTATTACTATTATTAACATTCAAAATTTACAAAATTTTCATAAAATGTTAATAATAATAGTGATAATAAAACTTAATTGAAGAGAAACAGGTAGAATGTCCGCACTTAACAATAACCGGAATTTACTAATTGAGCATTGCAAGCAACACAATAGCGGGTTTTTGCACCGCATCAACGGGACATTTCTCAACGCTGAACTTCTGACAAAAGTTAGCTGATGATCAAAAATAACAACTCTGTGACATTCACTTGCATGTAAATTTTTCTTACAACTTTTAAAGAGAACTTGTCACGCCTTTTAAAATGCTATATTTTCCTCTGTAATCTTTTTTTTTGCATATTTATTTTCAAATTTGCTAAAAAAAAGATAGAAAAAAATGATAGTATACTTATTTATTTCTCCTTTTCTAACTTATTTCATTTTGTCTCACATATCCTTCATGCTTACAGATGTCAGCACTCTTAATATAAATACATGTGATAGAAATGCTCACCGGCATGGATATATGTATACGGTTACCGTAAAGCATGTAAACATGCATAATTTATGTACTCATAACACAGACAAAACATACAGTGATAATGCTTTGATATGATTCTATCTATTATTTACTATCATTCACAAGTATGAGTGAAAGAAAATCTTTGAAAATTGACAAATTTTTAATTGTTACATTATGCAAAGGAGAGAAAAAAATGATTGCTTGTCATACATCATTTTTAGATGCAAAATTCAATTGAGAGGACTCATAGTGAGAGAGAAAGTTTTAAGTTCCTAATGCGTGCAGTTAGGAAGAAATTGTAAGAAAAAGAGCAAAAAATTAATCTCAAATATACAAACTTCTAATTTTGTTTCTACTAGAGCAACTTTCTAAAAATAATGAAAAAAACGGAAAATTCCCACCGACATATTTGGAATTTAATTTACTTTTCTACAAATATGTCTGTTCTCACTGACCTTTACATGCTACATAATGATTTTATCAAGAATGCGATCAGAACGCTATGGATTAATTCATTTAGTCATTCATTAACGTATGATCACCTAAATGCACTATTCTATTCTAAGCAAAAAAGAATAAAAAAAATTTTTTCATTAATTGTAATACAGTAAAGTAAGTGCAAGTTACAACATTACATTTTACATTTCCGTTGTAATGAATAGTTAGTTTAATCAGTGTTTGAAGTGAGTTTAGTGAGCTGTGGCTCATGATTGATAGTGTTGTAATGGACAAAACACATTATTTTAAACTATCTTTTAAGTTTTTTTTTTTCACAAAATTTGTTGAATAAAAACTGTTCATATTGCAACCAAATATTTAAAGTTGTGTGCTCAAAAAAAAAAACAAAAAAAGTTATAAAAAGGACGAAAAGAACAAACTGCAGTGCGAAGCATAATAAATTAATGGATAAAATCCATTAATTAATTATGGTTCAAAAAACAGTAAAGCAACGTGAATCTACAAAATGAATACTGATGCAATTGCCGCCATTTTCACATTTGCTTTAAATGCATAAAAATATATCCTTATATGAAGTTTCAATCAAATGTGCATATACTTGGTTTATTTATAAGTTACAAACTATTAATTGTTAAATGTAAAATTAATCAAATGTTTAAATATCTACTAAAAAGTAAAGCCAAATTATGAACTTCAAAGTTTAGTTAACTTCGAATATTAGTAACATACATCAAAAAATAAAAAACGCCAAGCACTTAATTCCTAATCTATCAGAATTATGATGAAAAAATGAAAACATTGATCATACTTCTTGGTTGCTTGCAGTAACTTTTACAATTGCAAGAGTAAAATATGATTTTTCGCCTATATTTTTCGATTTTAGAGAAGTTTGAAAATATTTTAAGAACCCGGTTGAACGGTGCCAGGCAACTGAGAATCAATATTTTCATCATAATACTCAACACAAATAATTTCTGGTACAAAATCATTGTGCAAAATTAAAAAATATTTAGTCTCTCTCCCAAAAAAAAAATACAAAAATACAAAAAAAACTGAATAATTCGATGATTTTTTTTCATTATGAGCAATATTTTACCATAAATTTCTTTTTTCATAATCCTTATTATAATTTAGTATAAATGACACGTCAAAAAAAACTATAATACAACTGCATTCTAAAAAATCACTTTAGAAAAAATAATAAATGTGAAAAAGTGAAGAATTAAAATTTAATACTTTTTCAGCAAAAAAAATAAGGTAGAGTGATGCTGAGAAGATTTGAAAATATTCTCACAGGAAGCCAACTCATAAATTTTACAAATTTTATTTAATTCCATCTTTCATGAAACACTTTCCAATCCATCCATTTAATGAATGAGTGCCCCTAACTAAGTCCAGTAATAACACACACCAAACATCTTTTTTAATCTAAACATTTCATTATCATTTTGTTAGTTACAATTTATTTATCTTTTTGATAATAATAATTTATGATTAAACGTTTTAAAATAATGTGCGATAGCACTCGCTAATTACTATAAGTTTGTGTCATAATTCATCTGCTCAAATCATTTATCTATTCAATATATATTTTTTTTTAATTTGAGTCATTTTTCAATTTCACCAAACAATAAGCATTAAATTGCGCATTGTATGTTCATTGCTTTTAAAAATGTATTTTTTAAGTGTAACAACTTTTTTTTTAAATTATCGACTACCAAGAAGAAACTCAAGATATAATTAATTTTTGTGATAAGAAATCATTAAAGGACGACTTCGTGATTTCTGAAAACTATTGAAATTCTTCCATTTTTCATATTTATACATATCTACCAACTTTCAAACTGTACACTTAGCGTATTACCTTTGCTTAAACAGTTTTATACATTTCCTATTTATTTTTCGACACATTCTTTAATGAAAATCCAATAATTATGGCTAGTACTGTTAAAGCTTGCCAAAATATCTGCGCTTTACTGTGCTTCTGCCTAATTTCGAATTGAAACCAAATAACTGTTTTCAGCTGTTTAAAAAAATATTTTTAAACTCCATTTCTGCTTGTAAATTAAGTAGAACTATTCTGGAAGCGTTTTCATAATATCGACTTAGCACAGTAACACTTTGCAAATAAATGCTCTGAATAATTTGAAGACAAGATATCATGTGCAATTTTTTCAGTATAGTAATCACCGCATCCACATTTAAAGATTGGACTAATATAAAATATTCGATTTAAAAATCATTAATTAAAAAAAAATCAACAAAAAAAATTATTAACTGGAAATCTGATAAAATTTTCAACTGTTAAATTAATTCTTTTTTAGCAGCAATATTTAAATTTTAAAAAGTTTGTAATTCAGTTTGAATATTTTGATAGTGTGCTATGGATGAAATGCACTAATCTCCTAGCATATTGTTCGAAAAGTTACATAATATCTTAATAAATTTTTTTGAGGGAGTAAAACAAAAATTAAATGAATCACTTTTGGATAACCTTTTATTCAAAATGAAAAAATATGATGGAGAAGATTTGAAAATAACTATTTGAACTTAACTTTAAAAGTTCTTCGGAAATCGCCAAATTTTAGTTTATTTTTCTGCAATAAAAAAATTAAAGAGAACTTTGAAGGAGTGCATCATTTTCTGTACAAGGAAAAAACAAAAGTATGAGCGCAAACTTACCGAAATGACATTTGCAATCAACTGGAAAAGCGATGAAAATTATTTCGCCAACACCGTCTAATTTCATATTATGCCATTTTTAAAATTCAAACACTGTTCTATCTTCCGGTCGAATTATCAACAAAATTTCACGTTTTGGCCTTTTGCATCAACAAAAATTCTCATTTTTAACATTTCTATGAAAGTTATAAACATCTGTTATTTTGTTTGATGCACATGTGCTTGAGCCAAAACTAACCACCTATCTCTTATTAAATTAGAAAAAAAAAACTTGGACATTTCCAAATGGCAATCGAATGCTTTACAGACTTATCTTTAATGATGCAAAAACTTTGTACAATTATGAACTTTTTTAGGCAAGTTATTTGATTTAAAAAAAAATTAGAACAATGAAATTTGATGTATTGCTGAAGAGTGTTTCGATGAGATCTTTTTCTTGTTTACAACTTAAAAAGTGTCATAGCAATAAACAAACATTTTAAAAGTGTGAAGTAGAAGGCAAGCAAGATTGGAATAAACATTAATGTGGGTACAGTTTATTGCAAAAATACTTTTAGAATAACAAGAATATGATCTTTTGCATAAAAATTATGATAGGATTTTGTAAATACTTTACTATTTGAAGTTGACGTAACACTCTTAAGCGGCTAAATTAGATGAGAATATTTTTTACAACTGACAAAAATTTATTAATTTCATAGTAAAAAGATTTGAAAAATAGTCAAATATTATCTATATACAAAAAGTAGGATGATTAATTTTTACTTCATAAGCTAAAAGTAAAAGTAATTCATGTTTAAAATTTAAACTTTCAAGAAATTGTTTTAAGAAAATATTTCAGGATAGAAGTGAAAAGAAGAGGGAAACAAATGATTGAAAAAATTTGAAAAGGAGAAGAAAAGTAAAGTAAATAAAGTGGGAGGAATGGAAATGATTACAAATTGGATGAGTGAATATATAAATATATATAAATTTATACAGAAAGTAAACACTCAACTCAAAAGCAGTTAAAAATGTACGCACAGCTCGTCAACCCGCTAACAGAAATTCAGCAAAAATTTCACAAAAATGTAAACTTTGGCTTTTCAACCAGCACAAGCAAACATTTCATTAAAAAAAGTTTTGATTCCAATTTTGCTCTCTGCCCTCTCTCTTACCATTTTTATTTCAAATAATCTGTTACTAAATTGACAATAGTACAGCTTACCTGATCAGATTACAACAATGCATTATTTAAAATTTTTAATACATTATCAGAAAAAAGAGTTAAAATATGGCAAATTTTTGTTTTCAATAATTAACTAACAAGAGTATTGATACTTAATTATTGCATACAACCAGTATTTGTATTATTTATTCAATTTTTGATATTAATTAGTAAGTTACTGCCTTAGCAGATTTTTTTAGCACTGTTTTTTTCGTAATAAGAAAAAAAAAGTCTCTCTTGCTAAAGTATAATTTCGTGGCAATGTTTTTCATATCTAATATATCATGTGATATGTTAAAATAATAATAATAAAGCTTAAAGTTAGTTTCAATTAAATAATTTATGACAATAATAGGCAAGTAACACAATCATGTAAAATGTAAAATATCATTTTGCTATTCACAGAAGTATTTTTACTCAAAACAAACTATACCATTAACAAGACAAACAATTAATTAAGTTAACTGCGAGCATATAATAAATGATTATGTCTATTTGTTATAAACTTTGATAATTTCCCACCAAAATACAGAATTGAATTGGTGATAAAGTAGTCGAGAGAAAAACTAAAAGATAAGAAGTGTATAATACAAAAATTTAAAATATGCAATTTAAATATTCATCAAAACTAAAGAAAAAAAAAGTGAAATTTTGTACTGTCTGGTAGGTACTTTTTAAACGAATTACAAGAAAAAAAAACAAATAAGCAAATAGCTTTTATGAAGTAACTAAAACTGCTATAGGTAGAGAAAATATATTAAAATTTACAATCTAACTGGTAATAAATAGTTTCGAAAATATTGTCAAAGTAAATTGCAGCAAAATTTATCATTTAATTAAAATTTTATTTGAAATACTAATAAAAATTATATCTCAAATCATATAAAATTTCAAAAAATTTTGAATTATTATTAATTTTTAACAGATGAAAAAATGAGTTGAATGACAATTCTAAGAGTTTTGAGTATAAAAAATTTTTAAATACTTTCATATTTAAAATGCATCAATCATTCCCGAATTTCATACAGCACCAGACAATTATAATGACAATTAATGTGTTAAAAATTTATTCATTTATCTATTTTTTGAAAAATTAAAAAATTTGTAAAGTGTTTCGCTTATATAATTCAAATAAATTTCTCATTACAACACAAGTAGCAATGAAAGAAAGAATGCCTTAATTGGTTCATCAGCATATCAACCCTTACGGCATTTCCCCTATTAAAATTTACTGATTAAACTAAAAAAAATTTAAATTCAGCAAGTGAACTTCTTTCAGTACTAACAAATTTTTGTCCAGATATTCAAAAACTTTCATATTTTTTATTTTATTTTTTGTAAAATTATTAGTAATTGTTTTTCTAAACACACAAATATGATTACTGCTTAATTTTGAAAGTATTTTTAAAAATTCAGGCTAGATGAAAAATCACTAACTTTTTTTAGTTTTATTATTAAGAGAAAAATTTGAATTTACGCTATCAGTAATAATGATATTATGTAAAATAGCACACTCAAAGCTTAAATTATATAACTGCTTTCTGTATCATAGAAATGATAAATGCCGCGAAAAATGTCTTAACAAAATTAGTGCATCTGGCTTAAATTTACATTTCTCAAAACTATGTTGAGCACAATTGAAGCATTGCACTATAAGATGCAAAAAATGAAACTACTTTGACATTTGAAACTTAAAACTCCCATCGATAACTCAACTTATAAACTAACTACACAGAATTAATAAAAATACAAAATTTAAATGAATTATGATTTTTAATCTTAAATAAGTCGTGGATGAATTATGCTTTTCATAATCCATTCTATCTTTTTGAACATTAAAACAATATCGTTTAATAAAATTTAATGCTTAAAACTTTTAGCAAATAAAATCAGTAACGATTTCGAAAATAAATTTAAAATACATAAATGACAAAAAATATCTTTATAAAAGATACTTTGGTCAGTCATAGTATTAGTTTCAATTATGGAAATTCATTGTTGCTATTAAATTTTATAAGAATTTGATAAAATTATTTATGATGTTATAAAGATCTTACCAACTTTCATGTTCATCAAGATTGCAACCCAACTTTTCACTCCAATTTTTTTAATATTAACTAAAAAACATATAATAGAAAAAAGCTACCTTATAAATCTGCTTTTTACTTTTAATAAAAACGTTAAAAAAACATAAAAAGTAACAATAATACTGAAGAACAACAACAAAAATCTTTTTAGTCAAGAATGCAATTAATATGAAACACTGTTCCATCTCTTCCTAATTATTTTTTTTACGCTGCTTTGCTGCACCCTATTTAAAAAATTAATTCTTTGTAAATTTTTGTTCAGTAAATTATATTTATGAAAATTTTCACAAGTTACTACAAATCAAATCTCTGATTAAATTTAAAATCTATAACATTTAAACTACAGATTCAATTTAATTCATAGCTTTAAAATGTTGAATATTTTTGCATGGCAAAAGTTTTTGTACGACTCTAAAAATTAAACAAAGCATACAAAACTCTTATCAGCTTGACTTCCGAATTAACAGTCAATTATTATTTGCAAAGATTAACTTCATGCAAATATAGAATGAATTAGAAAAACAAGTGAGTAGAAATAAAGAAACAGGAATAATCAATTTGTCAAAATTGTACCAGTGAATACGTCAAATTAATGAATAACAAAGACAATCATAACACTTGAAATTTCGTTTAAAAATGAGGACGCCATCCTGAATTGCTGTCAGCATTTTCAAACAAAATTATCAATCACAAATAATAAGTTCATTATCAAATTCAGCCTTAGGGGAAAAAGGGGGCATTTATTGTAGAGAATTAAGTAAAAATATGACACTTGAAATGATAAGTGCATGACTTTAATCAAAGTTGCACTGATAAGTGTGTAAGTGAACAGAACTGAAACGATGAAATTATTATTGAGCAAATTTTTCAACTTAAGCCTTCTGTGATGTAAGTTTCCGTTAAAAAAATCATAAATAAACAAGAGTGTCACATGCAAATGATGTTAAATTTTTGAATATTTTAGCTAATGGCGTTTTTCTTTCTTAATGATATTGCTTTTTTACATGCTGAATTATACTAATATATTTGCCAGGTCATTATTATTCGTGTTACATCCATAAATTTTTACTGAATTAAAAGGAAAGAAAAAAAAATTAGGCAATTTATAGTTTATAATAATGTCAAAAACGATCTAATTTTTAAAGTATTCATTCGGTCTGAAGTAATCAGTAGAACAATCTAAAAGCTAATGAACATGCTCATGAAAAAAAATTACTTAGATAATATATGAACTATTTAGATCTAATTAAGAATGACAAGAGTTTACAAATGTAGTTTACAAGTAATTATTTATATAACACAAATTATTAAATAATCACAGCAAATCTGCAGACTTCTTCCTTGAAAATTAACACAAAAAAAGTAGTTTTGTACGAACGCATAATGAAAATATCTTTCATAATGAAAACCGGAATTTAGTACTAAAATTTTTGCCTACAAACTTTAGCATTATTTTTTTACATTCTTGCAAACTTATAAAATAAAAAACAGACTTAATTTCGAGTAGACGAAATTATTTCCATTGCCGAAAAACATTATGTCAAATACTATAATCTAATTTTTTATCATTATTTGCTGTTCATTCAAACTATAGACTGATAAAAAAGCAGTCTGACTAATAAGATTGAAGGAATAAGAAAAAACTTAAAAACTCGGAATGACCTAAATATTATGGCTTATGTATTCATAAATCATTAGCTATTCTATGAAACTAATATTTTTATGTTAGCTGATAATTATAAAAGTTGCGAATTTCGCAATTTTGTAAATGATTACCAAAAAAGGACGAAACGTTAAAAATTCAAAATGTAACAAATAATCTCATCCTCTGTTATGTGAAAAAATATATCATTTTGATTCTAGAAGAAAGTTAAATTTAAGGCTTTGGCCTTTTCAAGATTATTTTCCTTACTCAATGCAAGTCATGCATCTTTGTGTATTTGCTAATGCTATTATTGAAATCATACTCAGTTCTTAAATTAATTAATATTTCAATTCATTTCTAGTCTTGTATCTCATAGTCTTGTCTAATTTTAATTTAATCTTTCCGTGGTATTATTATTATTATGCTATCTGCGTACGATAATACTAGTTATGTAGCAAAACACATTGAAGCAATGTTATTGAGTGAATGAAATAGGAAAACTTATGAACCACAAAATAGTAAAAAATAATGCTAATAACAAATCATTATACTTCTAACTTTAAACCTTAAATCTTGTTTGAATTTAATTTCATCCTTCTGCAGAAAAATTAAATTAATTATCATATTTTTGCAGCATAATATTACATAATAGTAAATTGTTTGGCTGCTGATGTATGGGAACAAAGTAAGAAGGAAAATAAAAGAAAAAAATTTATTCAGATATTTTAGTAATTGGCATTAAAAATAATGATGATGATAACATGTGCAAATATCACCACTTTGAATTCTTTTTTTTGAAAATTTTTTTTTAATTTTTAATTTGATCAAAGTCAATTTTGTTTTTTTTTGCTTGATTAAATAGGACAACAATACATACTACTAATAACATATCAATAACTGAATAAATTTCAATAACAAGTGACAATAACTACTTAGTATTTGCTAACAACTGATAAAGTGAAAAAAGACAAATATAAATAGCCAAATATGATAGACAGTAAAATAACATAATTAGATTCCGGCTATCACTTTTTATAATTTAAAAACTTTCAAGGTAAAGTAAAAAGTAGTTATTAATTACTGAGCACGTGAATTCTTATTTTGTAGTGCAATTGTTTTTTTTTAACTTTTAACAAATATGAATATGAAAGATTCAGAAATAATTTAGTCAATAAAAAATCAAAGTAAATGAAATAAAAGACGTTAAATTTGAATGGAAATTAAAGAAAAGCAGATGAAGCTTTTTCTAGCGTTATTGTCATTCTTTCTGCTTCTAAAAAAAATAAAAAATAAAAAAAACGTTAAATTTACAAAAAAAAAAATATATCGAAAACTATTTTATAAAGCAACTAAAAGAGGCGATAAGTTTTAAGTTATTGACTTGCAAAATATCGCAGTTCATCAATAAAAACACACAAAAGGAAGCATCAATGAGAAGACAGCGAGAATGCCATTCAGTAAGTAAATTTTTTTTTGCTAAACAATTCTATTTATTTTTTGGAAGTGCAGTAACAAAGCAAAGTTGTTGCAATAAAAGTGACAATAGGTCATTTGGTCAGTGCTACGTTCAAATTTTTCATAAGACATTAAATGTGCAAAGAACTAGCTAAGCTCAAAATAACCATGTCAAATTTTGGAGAATTTTTTTTCCTTGAATATTGTTATTATCCATTACAATATTTGAAAAAAAATACCTCATTTAAAAAAGGAGAAATGAAGAAAATTAAAAATCTCCAATTTCATTGCAGAACGAATTTTGGATTTCAACAGAATTTTTTTTTTCAGCCGATCAAATTGACCGATCAAATTTCACACTAATAATAAATAAAAATTTCACATGTGAGTAATGTACTAATCATTTCATGATAATTAACATTCATTTTGTAAATATATTCAGCAATTTATTTATCACTCATTTTACACTGACATGTACGAACAGCAAAGTGAACCAAAACCATCAAAATGATATAATATGTTATATTACCATCAAACTTTTCAAATAAAATACGAAAGTATAATTGAATTTTTGGCGCAATTATGTTTTCTGTTCATGATTTTTTCGTTAAAAAAAGATACTAAAAAATTTAATGATTATATATTTTTGTCGATAACAATTGTATATTCTTGCATTAAGCTAAGTAAAAAAAAACCTGAACTACGTTTATTAAACTAAAAAATTAAACTTTATAGTGAATAATAATTTTAGCGAAACTAACTTCAAGCACAAAAGTTGGATGCGTATGCATGCAAATGTAATTCTAAATTTTTAATCATTTTGGTCTCAAAACAGAACGGTTGTTTCTTCCAAAAGTAAGTAAATGCTCTTTTAAGTTCACTTCAATTCGTTTCTTTTTCTTCAATGCTATTTATCTTAAAAAATAATTTAGTCAAATTGAAAAAGCAATAAGCTCAACCAAAATTTATTAACTGAAATTTGTGTTGAAAATGAGTTCGAATAAAAATTAAATAAACTTAAAATGAATAATCAGAAATTCTTAGTTTAATGAAGGATCTATCTTGTTTATTACATCAGCAAATTTTTAAAATAAAAGCACATCAAAATTAACTGAAAAAACTCAAGAAAAGTTTAAAAAGCTTCACAAACACCAATTCAAAAAGCATTTATTGCCGCAAAACTACAAGGAAAGAGTAATGGCATTAGAATAAACATTAAAATTTTACCTTTTCACTTCAGTTACATGATAAAAACCACAAATAAATCAGACATCATTGTCAACACAAAATTATTGAAAAGTTTTAAAAATATGATGCGAAAATGCAAGCAAAAAATTTAAAAAAAAACCAAAATGAAGATAAAAAATGCTGCAATTGAAGCTGAAGCAACTTTTCGAGTAAGTCACTTTTATTGAATACAAAAATTTAATGTCAAGACTTCAAAATGATCTCAAAAAATATATATTACTTATGAGGCTAAGATTAGCTTAAAAATAATTTAAAATTTATTTTGAAATAGAGTTAACTAATTACTGAGAAACAATGTAAATATTTAGAGTAGTTGATTGAATTGGAAGTAATGAGCAATGAAAAAATAAAAATAAATAAAAAAGACATGTTTTAAGAATCGCTACATTTTTCAAATCAAAAAAAAGATTAAAATTTGTAATAAACATAAGAGCATAGATTGAAGTGATAAAAGAAGTCATAAAATAGTTTAATTTTATTATAATTTGATAAAATTCATGAATAACAACAATTAATAATTAAACGTAAAAGTGCATATATAAGTGCTAGAATAAAAAAGTATGAAAAGTTTAGGATGCTTATCAAATTGAAATGAAAAAAGAAATGCCGAAATATTGTTGTATTACATTGTGTGCGTGATATCAATAAAAAATGATCATCAAAAAAGATCATATCAATTTATCGCTTTTTTAAAACGTCTACGGAAATTTATCATAGCCAACAACCTTTTCAAAAATGCTACTACTGCACTTCTGAACCACAAAAAAATACTGAATGAGAAGACGAAAAATAGAAGAGGGAAAGCAATGCTTATATTAAATATTGGTACTCTATTTTCAATACAATAAACCATTTTTTTTCAAATCAATTAATATATTATTGGCAATTATGAAAATCAAGATGTATTCCTATATGTGAGACAAAATGAAATGAAAATGTTGTTTTGTTCTTCATGCATGCTAAAAAAGAAAGAAAAAATGCAGTGTTCGATACATCTCGGCGCTAAAATGCAAATTTATCATATTTTTTTATTTTTCATTTTATTTTTTTCACAAAAAAATTGAACTAAACTAAAAATTTTGGTGAGAAATAAATGCTCAATATTAATGAATTATTTATTTCTTGGAAATTGCCTGAAATATCAGTGGTGTATGTTTGTAAGTTATTGAGTACAAAGTTTTTTCAATATTTGATGCGTAACAAAAAAGCTAATCTTTAAAATCACAAGTTTAATACTAAAAATGAACAAAAAAATTCCTCAACTTGGCAATTTTAGTTTCAAAATTTTCATATGTGCATGCCTTCAAATACATGATGTATGCTCGAATGTATGCCATCCATATGGTTATGCTTTGCGTGTATTAGTGAATACTGAGATTACTTAAGAAGGAATACAATTTTTAGCAGTACTGAAAAAAATTTTTTTCAATTTTTCACTTAAAAAACTTTTTCACTATTCATGGAAATTAAAAAAAAATAAAGCAAAAAAGCAAACAGCAGACGTACGAATAAGGAAAAGAATTTTTTGGTGATGATGGCGACTGGTACTGGCATAAATAAATTTGAATAAATTCCCCTTTCAAATTCTTGAAAATGGAAATTTTTTTTTTTTTTTTTTTTTTT